>VWYP01025459.1:0-34559 GCA_013400435.1 Pycnonotus jocosus | reverse complement strand
AAAAAAAAAAAAAAGAGCAACAGAGAATTAAGCCAGACAAACTCAAATTTCAAAGAAAACAGGTTTTAACCACCATGGTTATTCAGCAGGGGGATGTCCTACCAAAGTCAGCTATGTGAGGTTCATTTTCTCCATCCTGGTTGAAGACAGCCTGCTTTTCTACAGAAGGCAATCCTGCCCCATAGAAATGGTTCCTCAGCCCAGCACAAGCTAACAATTTCAGCAGGACAGAAAGCAAACAAGTGCATTTGCAGAGGTATGTTAGACCAAGCAGAACCCCTGGCCCAAACCTCCTTATATTTCTGCATTTAAACGCTAATAGAAACCACCACCCACCTCCAACTGGAAAAAAAAAAAAAAAATCACAGTTATCCTTGGCTCTTGGTCACTGTTGGCAAATGGGGCAGATTTCCCTGTACAGAAATTCCAGTCTCTACTGGTTTCATCCAAGAGTTTTCCTGTTCTGGCAGAATACCATCTGTCTTACTTTGAATGGGGTTTTGCCACTTAGATCAATAGAAAATAGTCTTTGGATCTTAAGGCAGGAAAGAAAAAAAAAAAAGGAAAAAAGAAAAATAAACAGTTCATTTTATTCATGGAAACCAAGGAGCAAAGTTGCTCTTGTAAAATGAAGGACCAGAGACTGCAATAACTGTGTATTTTTCAAGAGCATTTGGCAGGTTAGCTGGTGCTGAATAGTGATGACAAAATGTTCAACAAACCAAAAATATTCCATCTGTTCACTAAAAAATGGGATTCTGTGAAGCAAGACAAATAACAGGAAATCCAGAATTCTTTCCCTCCTCGAGACATTTCGACACTAACAATCTCAACCCACTCACTTAACCTAGTATTAAAAAGCATTAAACCCGCTCTTTGAAACCAATTACACCTAGCCCAGAGAGCGGAGGGCAGGACAGCACAGGATGGTGTTTGAGGAGCCCTCAAAGAGCACGGAGCGCCATTCCCCCCGTGGCAGCGCTGCTCCCGGAGGAGGCGGCTGGAAGCGGGGCTGGCTCTGCTGGCCCGCCAGCCCCGCGGGGATCCCAGCGCAGCAGGCAGCGCTGCCGCAGGGCATCCGCAGCCTCGGGAGGCCGGGGAGCTCCGCTTGTGAAGAAACTGCAGCTGCTGGAGGCGAGCTGGCTGTGTGGGCTCTGCCGAGCCCTCCTTCCAGCGCTGCCCTCCCCAGCTCCCCGGGCTCGCTCAGACGGCGGCTCTGCGGAGGGGCAGTGTACGACAGCAGAGGAAATGGGCTGTTTACTCAACAATACCATTTCAGGGCTGGTTTTGACAGCGACGCTTGCAAAAGCTGTGAAAAATTCTCTCCGGGGAATCAATCTGGGACTTCCTTGAGGAAAAGTTGGGTAAAGCAGACCTTTCTGAGATGGCTGTCACCTCCAGCCCTGTGCGCTCCTGACGTGTCGAAGCTGGGGACAAGTGTTAGCTGTCTTTCTGGCAGAAATGCCCAGACTTTGAGCTGTTTGTGCTGCTGGATTATTTGCCAGGCAAATGTTTCACAAGCCTAGTTCGGGTAAATTCAGTGACTTTCTTTGGAGTACATTGCCTTTGGAGCACAGTGTGCCCCCGTGCAAAACGGACAAGGATTTAAATCACTGTTTCTGTCCCCACTCCTTTTTTTTTTTTTTTTTTAACCCCTCAGGTAGGCCTTACTCCAGTTGTTTTCTCCCCTTTCAAGCCCTTCATCTGCTCCTGGGGCAGACACACAAACACCTTTCTGCTTTATCCTTATTCTGCGTCTCTCTGTACGGGTATTTGGGCAAGAGTTTAGGCTATTTCAAAGTAAAGCTGATGAGGATTATCTCTCCTAAGCAGTGCAGGAGAGCACTGCTTCATATCATTATATCTGCATATTCATTATAAATATGCATAAAATTTCCATTGTCAGATTAGAATTCCTGTAAATCTAACAAGAAAATGATTTTATAGAAACAGAACAACAGGAAGCAGTCTTCCCTGCTTTGATTTCACATCTCTGCTTGTGCTTTTGCTTCCCTGGTAGTGAAGCATGCACATGCAAATACACACCCTGATGCCCTTCCAAAAGTTCCCTTGCCTCTAGCCCTGATCCCGTCTCATCCTGCTTCTCAGCAAAGACAGTTCCAATTTATACCCGTTTCCAACCATTTCAAACTGACACTTTTAATTCATCTCACTGTAGTTACCAAGGGCTTAGCACAGAGAAAAGAAAAAAGGAAGAAAATGAGTGGATACTGCAGTCTCCAAATTATCTGTCTCCTGCAGCTGCTTTGAGCTGTGTAACCCCACTGTGGCATTTCTTGTATTTCTAGGTAAATTGATTTCCTTTCTCCCAGGGAAGGGAAAAGAGTCTGAAGATTCATTTTCTGCAGCATTTGAGAATTTATTTGATTGTAGTAACGAACTTTGTCATTTACAGTGACAGCAGAGGGGACCGAACCAAGGAAGACAGAGCCACAGTGGTTTCTGGTGTGCAGGTTTGATGATGGTGGAATCAGCTCTCCCCTGACACTGATTACTACACAGCTACACACAGAAAAGTTGGTAGCTCAGTGAAAAAGCCAGGTTCAGACATTAAGGCTTTGAAAGATGTGTGTGGATGTTAAAATTGAGTGACTTATGGTAATGATTTTAAGGATAAGATTGTAATTCCCATCCCTCTGGTAGGTGCTGTTTTTCCTCAGGGAGAGACACTAAATCTCTCCTGAGTCATTTCCACCCAGCTTTGAGACCATGAAAACTCATGCCTAAGTAGGACATCACTCTCCCAGGTGCTGCATCATCCCTCAGCAGGATATGATGATGTCAGATTTTATATCCTGTTATCCTTGCCTCTCTAGGTGGCAAGAGCTGGTTCGAAGTCACAACAGGGTTGCTTTTTATTTATATTTTTTTTGTTTGTTTCATTTTGGACTCAGAAAGGAGTGTCAAAAAAGGAAATTGTGATGGGAAACTCAGCTTCTCTCCGAATGGAAATTAAACTGAAATTTATGTGAAATAATTAGAAAATAATTTGGTGATGTTGCCAATTATTTGTTCACATTGTGAATCACTCAGAAAAATACACTGAGATGCTGCATCCAGAATTTTAGCTAGAATAAATGCATTTCTCTCAATGAAGCCATGCTACTTTTTTTCTTGACACAACATAATGTATTTTTAAGGAGAGATTATTGTTTAGCAGGGTACTTTTCCCTAACATCTGCATAGAGGTGTCTCTTTTGGGATAAGATCTTGTTTATAAATGGGGCAGGCATTCTTAGCAGTCAGGAACAATGAAAAGCGTTTTTATTAGCAGCAGGAACCACATGAACAGCTTTGACCTCAATTTAGGATTTAGCTTATCATTTCACACAGAGGCTTGCATCAAGAATTTGACACTGGTGCCCTTTTCTAATTTGTAAAGCAAACTAAAGGGAAAATAATGGAGTACGGATAAGTGCTGTTCATGAACCACTGAGCAGGCTCTATTCTATTCTGTCTGAATTACTCCACAATCAGTCAGAAATCTCACGACAGACTAGGTTGTCTTTTTGTTGTTTTTATTCCTCTAGGAAAAAAAAAAAAAAAAAAAGGCAAATTAAACCGCCAGGCCTGTCTGTCCCTATCGTGCTGGCGATGGGGAGTATTGTGGAATCGGCATTCCTTGCACTCGTTGCTGCATCTGTGGAGGGAAGTGCTGCTGGGGCACGGGGGGAATATTCTCCTGCAAATATTGGAGCTGTGGTCGTGTGATCGCAGAGCAACCCAAGGTTAGGTCTTAAGCGTGGTAAAGCCCTGACAGCTTTGCTCCAATTGGCTCCATGACATTCTCTGCTCGGCCGTGATCCTAATGGCTTGAGACTGGCTGAATTCTTCTAACCCCAGCAATTAGTTTTCATTTTCGAGAGCTCAGCTCGCTTCAAGTGTTATTTTTTGCATGCAGAGGGCGCGTTGGAGCTGGGGCTTAAGCAGCCTGTTGTGTGAATTGTCTCAGGCAAAGCCACAACGCCCGACGCCCCCCGTGCTGACTCAGCCGGGCTTTTGTCCCTGACGGCAACACAAAAAGGCTTCACAAATTTCATTAGGTTTTCCTGATCAAAAGAGCTGTGTAATAACGAAATTGTACAAATTATCTTAGCAGATATGAGATGTATCGACATCTTAGCCAGAGAGAATTTTAGTTTTTCCCTTCTCTTCATCTGAAACACGGCATAAGGCAAGTTCTAACTGTGTTATCTGTGATTCCCCCCACCCAGAGATGATACCACCCATTTACACACTAAGATCCCATTCCTATGTGCCAGAGCAGCATCACAAATTAAAATTTCTTTCCAGTTACATTTACATGGGCAGCCCTTCCCCAGTCCTGTGCTCTCCTGGCACTGGCAGTAGAAATAAGGATGATTTTTCTAAACACAGACATACATCTGCATTGCTCAAAGTAATATATAGATACATAAAATATGGGAACTGCTGAGTGGCTTTTCCTCACACTACTGAGAAGCACGTATTTCCTCCATATATTTCATAACAACAGGCATATGGCCCCAATCCAGTGAGTTATAGAAGGTTTTGCTATGTGTGATTTTATGGAGAACAGCAGGAATAAGGACTCTTCAGGAGCTTTGCTTTCAGTCTGTGTTTCCCTGCTAGGAGGGAAGAGCAAAGGGTGCACAACATATCTCTTTGAATCAATTTGTGCATGTATGAAAAACACATGAAAACACACAAACCACCATCTGTTGACATTGTTTCATATCATCCCTGGGAAGAGGAAGCAGAGAGGTTTAGGCTGTGACTGTTCTTAGGGAAAGCTGGATATAAGACAGAAAGAGAAAGTAAAGATTAAGAGAAAAGCCTAAGCAGGATAGGGCACAGACCTAGAGTACAGAGAAATATAAAGGAGCTAATAAGGAGAAAATTTAATTTATCACTGTTTCCTGGCTGTGTCTGCCTCTCAGTCTCCTGACCAGCTCTGCTGGGCTACTTGGTGCTCAAAACCCTCGTAGATATTGAGCTTCCCTGTCCTGTTTCCTTGGAAAGGATCTGGAAACATGAGTGCAACATGCCCTCCATGCTCTGCCTCATCACCCTCCTGCCTCCAAGCATCAGGGTGCACCTTCACCTGTGAAGGTCAGCTCTCTCTGGGCACAAGCATGGTTTGACTGCTGACTTTTCAAGGCAGTTGTCCTCTCTTGGTTCTACTTGTGGTACAAAACACTTTGGAAGTGATGTTTTCTGTGATAACTCATCATAAACCCTACATTTGAAGGGTACTTTGGAGCACAGGGAGAATAAGGCTGCATTGCCCACAGACCTGACCAAGCTTTTGTGATGGTGCCACTGACAACAGCTTAAAGCAGCTTTTGAGGGCAAAGCAGCAAACTCTAAATTAAGTTACATAGTGTTAAAAGTGTAAAACTAGTGTAAAACCAGCCTTGTCCTTGGCTGAACAGCAGCATTAGAAATGTTTGCTCTGGGCATTCTTCACAAGAAAGAGATCAGTTTGACAGGAGAATAAGGAATTGTTTGCAGGGAATCCTTAGCTCACAGACAGCAGCCACAAGTGCAGAAACAGAAGATATGATCAGAGAGTGACCAAAACTTGACAATTTCACAAAGCCTTCTTCCTAATTTAGTGGGCAAACAGCATGCAGGCAAATAGATGAAATAAACATGGTTTTCACGGGTACAACATGCCAGATCCATGTCCTGAGTGTGGCTGAGGAATACTGTGCAATGGCAATCAGGGATGATAAGGAAAAGCTGAGTCCTTGGCCAGCCAGGTAGGTCTCACAACAGTGAGTATTTGCATGGTGTGGTGCTGTGGGGCTGTGACAAGAGATTGTTGCTGCAATGATACTTTATCTGTATGTGTCCCATCCCCAGCAGTAGCTGAAACACCATTTCTGTTTCCAGGCCCTTTCACAGCCCTTCTCCAAGGTTATCTTAAACATACTCAGCAAAGATAACTCCTCTTGCAGTTAGAAGGGGGAAAGGATCAGAAAGTGCTCCCAGCCATGTTGGTGTGTCCATGAAATGACCCTCTTGATCTGATTGCTCCTGACTCATCGCTTCCCTGCCATCGTCTCTGTCAGCAAGCACTGGGAGACAGTGCTGAGGCTCACTGCAGAAAAATGGGAAAAAACCATGGCTCAGCAACTTTGGGCTGGAGTGGTAAAATCAAGTGATAATTTAATTCAGTGCAAGCAATGCAAGTCCATGCTTAGCAAATTGCCCCTTCCTGAAGTCAGAAAATTCCTTGTGCCTGTGCTTTCTCCTCCACCTGCCAGTAGTGAGGATGGAGAGGTGATATTCCTGTTGTGATAGTTCTTTCCCAATGACTCCCCAGATTTAATCTCCCTTCTGCACCAGGCAGGAGTTAATTTTACAATTGGGCAAGACAGTTAAAACAACAGAGATGATTTTCTAATTTCCAAATTGAGGATGGAGGAGTGGGGAACCAGATGTGTCTCAGCTCCTTGTGCAGCCTATGGCCAGGACTGGGAAATTTGGAGAGTAGAGAGCCATATGCCCACAGCTCACCTGGGGCATAATGTCAAGGGGATACATCTTGTAGGCTGCAGAATGAGAAATTTTCAGAGGATAACTGCAGTACCACTGCCTGGAGAGCCTTGAATATTATTGTCTACCCATGGAAAGACTTACTTCCAACCCAGAGACCTAAATATAAAGCCCAGACATAGCATGAATACCCCTCTTCATAACCCCTAGATTTGAGTGTTTTTAATATTTTTTAATGGGAAAACAAAACAAAACAATGCAATTTTTATTTTTGTAAATACACAATGTTTTGATTTGTGTTGCTTTGAGGTGATGATAGATACCCAAATGTTCCCCAAAGAACATCCATTGGGAAAAATGCAGCAATACCCAGGCAAAATGGAGGTTATAAGCAATTATCTTTTTAAATAGATAAATCTCTTCCTCACTTTTTTTCTACACAATCCCATTGTTGAATTTCTGGTGCAGTTGCAAATAGCAGTTGTTCTCTAAATCCTTATTCCTGTTGTAAGCAAAAAAATTCTAACAAAATGTTTCCTGAGACAATTCAGGACCATATGAGACTAGGAGTGGTTCTATATAGAGGGCACTTCTCATTCCACTCTGACCTTGATAGGCTACAGAAATACCTGAGTAGCATCTTTTCTGGCTCAGCACATTTTTTAAAAAAACATCAGCTGTGCTTTCTTCTAAAAATCTGCATTAGCTTTAAAAACCTTATTGGATGGCCTAGTTTCCTGTGGAATTATAAAAAAACCAAAATTGCGCCTTGGGCAGAATGACCTTATTCTTTGCATTCTTATTCCCTGCAGCTCTTCCTTATTCTTTTTACTGCTGGGATGTGTTGGATTGCTCTGTGCATCAGTCGGTGGATAAAGCAAGGCACTGAGTGTGAAAGCAGCAGCACGTGAGACACTGAACCTTTCCAAGACATAAGCTCCCATCGGTGGGCACATGGTCTGTGCCACCCATCACACTTCTTCTGTTTGACTCTCTCACCAACTTGAGCAGAAGCAGCAGTGTGTACCCTGGCAGCTGCACAGTCTTCTGGGACCTGCAGTTTCTCTCCAGCTCTTCTCCTGCCCAGGTGATGCTTTAAATCATTAGGCAAATACATCAAAGGTGGCCATCAGCATCATCAGCTGTAAAATAAATTATGGAGGTGTGTACGTGTTATGGATGGGAAAAGTGAGAAGACAGAACCTGCCTCCCACCATCTGTGACTGCTAGAGGGGAGCATCCAGTCAACACTGCCCCCTCTCCAGCATACAGAGGGCTTTTTTCAAACTCTGGTGGAAAAAAAAATGGGCCATGGAGCTACAGAGTTTTTGTGAGGTGCCTGGTTTTCACTCCCTCCCACTGGAGCTGCTTCACTTTGTTCAGGCCATTAAATATTCATTGGGCCAGAGAGAGAAGAGCAAGAGATTGAGTCTATTGCCCAGTTGTTTGGGTGCTCACCTGGGATGTGAGAGATGCAGGGTCAAGTCCTTGCTCCAAAGATGATTTAATTATTCATACAAAGTGGAGCAGCTCCAGCAAGAAGGATGTACATGCCAGCAAGGCTGATGGCCCTCTCTTGTGCTGCACAAAACCTCTTCCCTTTTAACTGTGGGGAGGCTTGATGCATGTTTTCTCCTTGCCAAGCAAATGTTTCCTGTTTGCATTGTAATTTGCGAATTTATTGACCCTGCTCCCCAAAGCAGGGCTGGCTTGGGCACCACGGCAGGATTCACAGTTGAGGCTCTGGCTGAGGGAGGCACAGCCCCTTGCCCACCAGTGACTCCTTTGCCATCAGGGTCAAGAATCAGCCTTTTGCTATGCCTCCCTGGAACCTCGGCTATCTTCCCCATCTGTGCAGAGAAGGAAAGCCCAGCAGCTGCAGAGGGGGCAGGCTCTGAGAGGGAGCAGGGAACACGAATTTCTGCAGGGTTTTCCAGGGCTCACAGGAGCTGCTGTGAGGAGGGGGCAGTGAAAATAAGGAACTTCCCCTACAAGAAGGAAACCTGCAAAATTCTCTCATGCTGTTTGTTTCTCCTGAAGTGTTTCAATGTGGATATTTTACACCTCCTAGGCCAGTGCCACTACAGTTATTTTTTCTCCCAGCTGACACCATTATCTAAAATTCACTGAGATGGAAAATTAATGTTTTCCCCTGCAAGGGCAAGTGGGAATGGCCTGTGTTGTGTTATCCTCAACACACAACCAACCTTAATTTCAGTAGCATCTCACAGACTTTAAAAGTGTCAGGATTAAGACAGAGATTAAATAGCTTTGTCTGCTTTATGGGAAGGATCTTTATTTAAACACCTGGCCACTAACACGGCTAGATTTCCATGGGACCTTTAAATTGAGTATGCCACCCTCAGCATTCTGGGTTGTGTCTGTTGCATTCTGCAGTGAACATCATTAGGTAAAAACACAAAATACCAGTGTGGTGCTCAAATTTACACACACAGTTGTAAGAGAAATATGAAGCTCCTCATTTCACACATTTAGTTTGTTCTGCTGCTGTCTATTTGTTCAGTATTCACAAAGGAAAAATTACTGAGCACTATGAAACACAATTCTGTACAAGTACTATTTTTTTAAAATCAAAGCCAAACAAAACAAGACTTAAAAAAAAAACTATTATAAAATATTTTGTGCTTATACTTGCTATCAGAATCTGGTTCTGTTGATTTTGACTAATGACTTACACACTCAACAGAGATGGCATTGTTTACTTTCTTACCCAAGTTTACATTTATTATTACTGCTAAGTTTTGTGTTAGCACATGCTGTTTTAAATTAAATGAATATCCAAATACTGTTTTGAAGTTGCTAATGGCACCATATGTACTGCATTTTCTTGCATGCTATTTAAAGAAAAACTCTTAATTGTAGTACCATTGCCGGAGGATATTTTTGTGGTAAGCAATTAAGATTCATTTTCCTGCTCATGTAGAAAATCACTTCATGAAAACACTGGAATATAATAACTTTTGTCCAATTTATGCATTCTTGCTTTGATAATTTGTATTAAGGGAAGAGAGAACTATTGTTTAAAATCTGAGAATCTCAATAAGCTTTTAATTGTTATTTCTGACTGAACAGTTCCTTCCCTATCCATAAAACAAGCAATGTAACAAAACTTAAATATTTACTTCTAGACTTAACTAGTCAGCCTATTTGTCCTCTGGTTTCACTGCTGAGAAGTCCACAAAAGGTGCAAAACAGGCAATAGAAACCCACAAGTCTGCAGAAGGATTTAACATCAGGGGGAAAAGGGCAATCTGCTAAATTCATCCAATATTCAGAATAAACTGAAGGCAAGGGCCCGTGCTGTTATCAGGGATGTGAGGAGCAGGCTGCCCTGGCAGTGTCACATCTGTGCCATCAGCACAGACACCCACACCCGGCCCGTGTTTAACGGGGTGAACATCCCCAGCTGCTGCTGGAGGCTGTGGGGCTGCTGGGAGGCAGAAAAGGGTCCTTGTCCCCGGGCAGGGATGGGCTCATCCCCGGGGCTGCAAAGGCAGAGGAGGAAGAGGCTGGGAGCAACTCCGTCAGTCCCACACTTCAACATTGTTTCGGAGTGATTTGTTCTTCATGACAGGGTCAAGCTGCTGTGAAAAGGTTAAACAAACGGGCTTTGTAAGCTCCTTTTAGGGGAAAGCTGGTCAGAAGGCCCCTTTAATCAGCGATCCCCTTTAGCCCTGGGAAAAGGCACCAGCCAGACTCACTCGCACGGCTGCGGGGAGCCGCAGTGAGGATGGGGTGGAGGCTTCCTGCCCTCCTGCAGCCGCCTTTGCTTGGAGAAATTGAAATCCTGCAAGGTGTTTGACTGGAAATGCTGTTGTGCCTCCTCCTGTGCTGAGGTGCTGCCGCAGAGGAGGAGGAGGAGAAGAAGGAGGTTGAGGGGGAGGAGGAGGACATTCCTCTGGGGCCAGTGTCTAGCCCAGCATCCCTAATGCTGTCTGCACCCATCCTGTCAGGAGGGTAATGAGGGGAAAGTTCCCAGACTAAAATTAAAAGCACCTCGGTCTTCAGAGGAGGCTTGGAATAGCAGCCTTCACCTTCCCTCTGCTATGGCTGCAAGTTGGCTGCAATTATGGCACTCTGCTGGGAGAGGATCCCTCGTGGGTTAATCCCTGCAGACAGGCAGGTTTTAGTTGAGCTTCTCCTGACTCTTTGGAGGTGGATACCCAGTGCAGTACTCATCTGAACTGCAACTTCTTGGAGACGCCCTAGGGCAGGGATGGTTCCTGCTGACTCTTTATTCATAGGACAGATTAATAATAGTACTGGCTCTGCTACCCTCCCAGGGAGAGCAGCAGCCAAGGGTGGCTACATTTCTGCTCTTGTGAGTGGTGGAGGCAGGAGGAGATGGCTCTGAGGCTCCTTGGCCAGATGTGTTTCATGGAAAGGGTGGGAAGATATGTGGCAAAGGCTGAGCGGAGCTGCGAGGATCCTGTGACACTGCTCTCTCTGTCCTCAGGGCTCTCCTGCCCTTCACAGCTGAGTCATTTGTTAACTTGGGCCCTCTCTCCTTCCTGCTTATCCCCATTAAGCATCCCCCTTCCCCACCCTCCATCCTCCCCAAGGCTTAGCTGTGAAGTGCCCAAAATCCACACACAGACATGGGCAGTGACTCCTGCAGCAACATTTGCAGGAAAGCCCAGGGGCTGTTCTGAGCAAACCCTGCCACATTCCTGTGCCAATTCCAGCCATGCCCATGCCAGGTCCATGTCTCTGCCTGCTTCCTCTCCTACTTAGATCCTTACATCCCTCACCTTGCTCTCTTGAGCTACTTTCTACTCACCACAAGGTTATATAGGAGTGATTTTCCACAATGACTCCAAGCCTATTTGATTCCTGCACTTCAAACTGCCACTGTTTTGTCCTTCTCTCTTTATTACATCCATTGTCCTAATTTTCTTCTCCTCTCTCTGCCTCACCATCTATCCATTCCACCTTCTGCTTTGTGTACACTCTCCCCTTTACACTGCAGACAAATATGAAAACAGAAAAAGTTACCACCTCCCTCCTGTTTATTGCCATGCCCCATCAGAGGTGCCATAATTGCCTGTATGGGCACCCCTAATCTATTCCAGAGCATGATAAAGCAAATAAATGCAGTCCAAAAGTGCAGCTGGTCCCCGCTCTCTGTTTCCATGAAAAGGACCTCTGTGACCAGAATTTAGGAAAACAGTACTGTGCTTCCTACTTTCAGTCCTTCTCCCAGTAATTCTGTGCAATGAAAAAACCCACAGATCTCCTTCCTATTAGTTGGTCCATTTTGCATCCTTTCTGCTCTGCTGGGACCATTTCTTAGGCAGTAATTTCAATATCCAAAACCTGGGTAACAATTATTCAAATGAAAAAACAAAGCGGACAATGAAAAGCTTAATACTTTTATTTAATAAGCTAGTGAACTTAATAGCCTAATCACCTTCTGTGCCACTCTGATCTCTGACTGTCATACAGCTCATGCTGAAATAGCCATAATATTTCACAGAGATGGAATGGATTTGGTAAGAGGCCAATCTTGTGATACTTCAATACACAGCAAAATGAACATGTTAGTGCCTGCCAGATAAGAACTTGGTACTGAGCTACTGAAGCCAGCAGTGGCTCTGCCAGTGGTTTGGGTGTGAATTAAGAGCCTAAATTCCACATGAATCAACATATTTCTACCACCACAGCCAATCAATCTTCAGCTGAGTTTAATCCTGCATCAGCTGTCAGCCAGCTGAAGGGTTGCCTTGCCTCTGGGGGTGGGAGAGCTTTATAGCAATGAAGAACTGAAAGAGAAGTCAAGAAGTCATGAAATCATCAGGGCCACTCTCCCACCATTCCACCCTCTGTACCAAAGTTAAGTAAATCACCTTAGATAATCTTACCGATATTTCTTGTGATCTGCATTTCTGTAGCACAAGTCCTGGGATTTCTATGAAACTCTTTTCTTGGATACCCCCCTAAGAAACAGACTCTGTTTCTAATATTTATCCTTTGCTGCAAATTTAAGTGATTTCACATTCTTCTTCTGTTGCTCATAAGTGATTACCAGCAACTTTGCAGCCACATTTTACATACAGAACTCTGTTGTCTCCCATCTTCCTACTCTTTTTTTCTTTTCTTTTTCCAGTTTAAACAAAGGCACGTCTTTCACCCCTCATGTTTTCCAGATTTCTTTTATCCTGTAGACTCTTTCCTGTTGATCATTAAGAGAGCAGCCAAGCTTCCCAACTCTGTAAGCAGCATGTTAAAATGCCATTAGGCTGGGAGCTGTGAGGCACGTACCTTGGAAAGATGAGCAGGGAGGGAATCAGTGTTCTGAAAATGAGTTGCAGCACTAAAGGAGGCGGCTCCTGTGAACAATGGTTATGAAGAAAAAATGGAATCCCTACAAAAAAATCTGAAAATCTGGGGCAGCTATTCCCCAGAGTGACTCAGTGAGTGTGATCACACCACAGCTCAAGACACCTTGTTTTCTCTGTATTGGGAATTTGGATTATTCAGCAGCCCCCGGGCAAGTAAAGACTGATGTGATATGGCCAGGGTAGGAGAGAGGCACTTGGGCTGCTCGAGAGTGAGTGTGTGGCCAACCCTGCTTAGCATCTGCATCCCAAATCTCTTTAAAAAGAGAGAAAGTCTCTTAAAAGACAGAGGAATTATTTCATGACCAGAGATAATGTTGCCACACGCATCACATAGATACTTTAATCCAGATGAGTGATACAAATGTTTTTGCATTACACTTAATTTTCCTTTCCTCATCAAAAAGATGCAGATACCACAAACATACAGTTCTACCAGTGGGGCATGGAATTGGTCCTGCAAATTATCCATAATTGCATGTGGGATCAGATCTGAACTAACTCAGCTTGATGTTCAAACCTAGACCCTGAAGACATGTGGTTTGTGTTTTGGAGAACCAAAGTCTGGGCAACGACTTTCAGTATTCTGTAATTTTTTCATGTGTTCTTAATACTAATTGCTTGTTGGTCTGGCTTTCCCAAAACATGATCATAGAGAACAAATTTGCAAAGTTAGTTCCAGCATTTCCTCATGCTGAAGAACTTTGTAGGTAAGATTTCACAGTGATATTAATGAGTTCCCAAGCAACCAAAATTGATTTCAGAGGCCTAAATATCTTACAGAACTAGAAAATCTCTGAAAGGCAGAACCCCCAAGATGTTCTGCATTTGAATAGATTTGCATCTCCCCAATATCAAGGGCCATGAACAACGTATCACACTGCCAGGAAACAGCCAGAGGTTACAGGCTACCCGAAAAGCGACCTTTGGTATGTATCTCACAAAGTTGCACAAGCACAATGTTAATCTTTGGCAATAATGATATTCTAGATTTGGCACAGAAGAGTCACATTAGCATATCTGTTGCTGCAGAAATTATAGCTAGATGCTTCTTTTCTATGAAGAGGGAAATTTTGTCAGTAATACACTGAAATAACATCTGAGATCCTGATAAAAGCCAACTCAGAATAACATCTTAGCAACTTCAGAAGACTTCAAAAAGGGCAAAAGACACTCTACCTTCAAGAATGGAAATATCTGGTGTATGTTTTATTCTGGTTAAAATTCATACATTTTATTTAAACCTGTCTCTTTTTTAAAATATTGTTTCTGTTGACAATATTATGTGACAGAGCAGAGTTCAGACACAGAGACAATCACTTCTGTGTATGGAGAAAAAAAAATTCAGAGGAGTGATATAAAGGGCAGTGATAGCAAAGTAAATCAGGAAAACCCAAAATGTGGGGTGGTAACAAATATGTGTAGCTGGAGAAGAGCTCTGCAGAGTCCTGTTGATGAGGAAAAGAGAAAGAAGGTGGAAGTGCAGACATGAGAGGAAAAAACCTGCTGCAAACTGTGTGCAGCACTTCAGCTGTGATTGGCATTTCACAGAGAGTACAGTGCCCAGGCTCAGATGCTGTATCATGGCTCACAGGGAGCAGGGCACTCCTCTGTGGGGTTTTTCTCAGAGAAATATCCTTGTTCTGCTATTGATTTTTGACACAACAACAACAAAAGCAGGTGGAAGTTTCTTAGATCTGAGCAAGGCTCTAGAACAGAGAAATGTCAGAGGATGTGCATAATAAAGAAAGATCAAAACTGGCTTTAAAACATCTTCACCTTTGTAAACTCAAACCTGGAAAAGAGTAGAGAACATCTGGATGTAAAGCCTTCTTATATGACAGCTGTGTAGCTGGGAATCTATCTTTCATCTTGGATAGCCACCTATTTTTTGTGACTTAATTTGCTAATCTGTGTTTCGTTCTGTCCCAGACAGTGTTAGGAAAAAAAAAAAAAAAAAAAAAAATTTAATAACCCGAATACTGTGGAAATTTTCTGAAGAGCCAATAAAGAGGCACCTTTTAGAGACACCTCTAAAAATAACTTTGAAGAAAAAATAGGTGAGCCAACAACAACAACAAAAAGCCCACAAAAACAAAACAAACAAACAAGCCACCAAACCACAAAAAAAAAAACCCCAAAAAAACCCACAAAAACAAAAAAACCAAACCAAAAACAACAAAAAACGCCCAAACAAACCCCAAAAAAACCCCAAACAAACAAAAAAGAAAACCCCAAACCATAGTCCCCTCTGCTTTGGGATAAATCTAAAGAAGAGAAGAAGACAGATTCCTGAAGAAAAGTTATTCCCCACACCTGTGTTCTATTGTAAAGATGGTGTAACGATGACCATCATTTTATCGGGGGCGAGGGAAGGCGATCGAATGCAGAGCCCCCGGCGGGTCGGGGCTCGGCCGCTTCTCAGCCCGGCCCCGCGGCTCTGGCTCCGCACCCGCGGGGCTTTGGGGCGGCCCGGGCGGGGTCCCTGGGCCGGGGGATCCGGCTGGCCCGTGGGAGCTGGGGACTGATCGAATTCACCTCCCAGCTGTGAACAGAAGCTGCTTTGGGTGGACAGAAATTTAGTCCCCTCTCTTCCATCCCTCCTCGCCTCCCCGCTGAGGATCCGGCTACGCTGGTCCCGTTTTTCCAGCGGGGCGGGCCGGGCTCTGCCCCGCAAAGGTGTTGGGAAAGGTGCGAGCCCCTCACCGCTTCTTCCTAAGGGAGGCCGTGGAACCTTGGCTCCCGGGCCCAGAGGGTCTGACAAAACGAAATGAACGTGAAAAACGGGTTTGTCTCAAAAAGGAAAAGAATCAGAGTAAAAAAGATACAAAGCCGGACAAAACAAAACAAAAAAAAATGGGCCAAAATAAGGAAAGGAAAGGAAAGGAAAGGAAAGGAAAGGAAAGGAAAGGAAAGGAGAAAGGAAAAGGAAAAGGAAAAGGAAAAGGAAAAGGAAAAGGAAAAGGAAAAGGAAAAGGAAAAGGAAAAGGAAAAGGAAAAGGAAAAGGGAGAGGGAGAGGGAGAGGGAGAGGGAGAGGGAAGAAAGAGAAAATCCTTTCCTCTGTCTATGCTTATTCTCAGGAGTGGAAAGGGGCGCCAGGCCCCTCCGGTGCCCTTGGAGGAGTGAGGGGGAGCCGCAGGAGCTCCGGGGCCTGTTAAGGGACTACATTGCCAGGGGGATCTTGGGGATCTGCCCTGCCCTCCCAGGGGACGGTAGGGGAAGGACACGACACGTCGGGACGCAGCCATGGGGTCGCTGCTCTCCCTTCGGGGCTGAGCCCAGGCCTGGGGACGGGACTGCAGGAACCTGTGGCTGCCGAATCGGGCCGGACCCGCGGGGCCGAGAGGGACCCGCCTGGCCCTGGAGATAGGCTGAGCATCATCCTGGGGCCGTGGGGGGCTCTGCACTGTCCCCCTGCCCTCGGCCGGCCCCTCCAACTTGACCCCGGTACTTTCCCACCCTTCCCCTCCTCTCCCTGCCGGTACCGCAGCTTCTTTCGTCTCCTTAAATTAACCCACAAAGGCGATCTCTCGCCCAAAAGTAGGGCAAGAGAATTTTATCATTGGCTGTAAGACATGGCAAAGCCCCTTTATTATGAAGAGCACAGTTCCTATCCAGGGTGAGGGGCAACCTTGCCGCCACTCTTGGACGCCAAGTTTCATTCCTCCGCACAGCCCTTTCTCCCAGCCTCGCCCCGGGGCCAAGGGGATGAGGCACGGCCGTACCCTGCCTTCCTCTGCTTTACCCAGCCCGCCAGGGGATGCTTTACCCTGCCTTCCTCTGCTTTACCCAGCCCGCCAGGGGATGCTTTATTCAGCCTTCCAGGGGATGCTTTACCCTGCCTTCCTCTGCTTTACCCAGCCTTCCAGGGGATGCTTTACCCTGCCTCGGACCTCCGCACGGCATGGGGCTGCCGAGGGGCCCAGACCCTTTCCCATCTCCCTCCCGCTTCCCCAGGGGAAAAGCAGCGCCCGCCCGAGTTCCATGTGCCCCGTCCCGGCTCTGCCCCGGGACGGCTCTGCGGGCAGGGGGAGGCCGAGCAGGGGTGAGGAATAACCCCTGTTTCCCGAGAGAAATGCAGGGCCTGAGGATCTGCGCGTCTGGATCACACACAAACAGCCGCTGACGCTCCCCGGGCCCTGTCCGGGATGCCAGGACACCGGGACACGGGGACAGCGAGACACCGAGATACCGGGACACCGGGACACCGGGACACTGGGACACGGGGACACCGGGATACCGGGACACCGGGACACTGGGACACTGGGACAGGGGGAAGCCAGGACACAGGAACACGAGGATATCGGGACACCGGGACACCAGGGCACCGGAACACGGGGACACCGGGAAACAGGTACAGGCCCCCGGTGCTCTCTCATTCCATTCGGTAACACGCACTGGAACCCGGAGAGCGCTGCCTGCTGCAGCATTTCCTGCAGACGCCCCGCAGGGGTTAACAGTAATTACCGCGTGGAAACTTCGACAAAATTATCTCTCGCAGTAAAACTGGAAATTGGCAAATCCAGCAGTTTTAACACTGAGGAATTTTCTTTCTCAAATAAAGACTAACGAAAACCTCAAGGGTGACCACGCTGTCGGTCTATCTAACGAAGCAAAGGCAGCAGAACTTGTGCTTTCTCTATCAGCGCTGCAAGACACAGAATCCAGAGCTGGAGAGATCTCACGGAGACGGGGGCAGCTCAGAGGGGGCAATGCTGGATGTGAACACCCCCCTTGAAGTTAAGCACTATCCTCCTCTGTGCAAGGAGAGGGCAGGAAAGAGGGGCTGCGTCTCCCCGTCATTTTCCAGCTGCCAAGCAAAGGGCAGAAGCAGTTGCTGTGCTTCTTAGAGGCCAAACATGGCCATAAAGAACTACACAAGTCGTTTTCCAACCCACCTTGCACAGAGACCATAGGTGGACAGTGGGTTGAAGGGGATGAGGCTCTGCCTGTCTCTGCTTCATCTTCCAACAGCTCTAGAAAACTGCACAGTGACTGAACATAGACCTGCTGTGTAGATTTTTTTCCTGTTTGTTTCTGGACTATCCAAAAAAAAAAAAAAAAAGGAATAAACAAAAAAACCATGTAAATGACTTTTTGTTGAGGGAAATGACAGTAGGTGGTTACGATGGCATTATAAATGTGTTGAGTATCTCTTGTTGCATGTTCCTGTGGTTTTAGTAATCACCAAGCCGAGACTTGTTTTATTTATATATGAAACAAACATTATTGCTACAGCCTAATAACTCATGTATTTCTTTTGACTTTACCAGATTTGACTTGTGTTAAAAATATATATATTCAAGACAAGTAGATAACAAAATAGAGTTGGTCTAGAAATCTCATAATCTCTTTCAAGGGTGAAAACTGAAAGTGGAAATATAATATTTGAACATACCAGTGAAAATAGATTTGGTCTTTCCACGGAGATCAGGAGAAGAAATCACAGAATATGATAAAAACAAACAATCTAAAACAGATATAATGGTGAAACCCTTTAAAGAAAATTAAAGTGTTCATCTGAGGAGAGATTCAATCACACGGACAAAATGGGTGCAGCTGGAAGGGGGTTGGTAGTCGCCTCTTGGGGTGATAGAATAATTTTGGCAAGTGCCAAGACTTAAAGAGAATGCCCAGGGAAAAACCAGGAGGAGGAGATGTGCAATTTCAGTACCAGAAAAAGAGCATTCCCAGTACGAGGAGCAGCTAGGTCAGCGCTAGGTAATGGATAGGTTTTAAATGTGCCTGAAGATGGTGCTGTTTAGATGGCAGAAGAAAGGGCTTGGACAGCTGCAGTAAGGAGATATTCCGTGAAACAAATAAATAAAAAATGAATGATTCACCTAATTTCTGTAACTCTCCAGCAGATTATTCCAGCAATAATTCCAAAATCTAAGCAGGGGAGATTCATTGAGAAAAAGCTTAAAAATCAACTTAATTCTTGAATAATTTCACTGTGCTGAAACAGTTTCTGGTGAGTGGAATTTTAGTCCCTGGTACCTATCAGCAGATGCCACTCTCCCATTCCAGCACAGCCAAGGTCCTTCTGCTTCCCTTCCAATACCCCACCCTGAGTAGAGCCTTTAAAAGCTTGTGTCTATGCATTAACCATTCCAAGGAAAGGAGAAATGGAAGGGAAATACTCATGGCTGACTTTTAAGCAACAGATGGTGAAGGAATTTGAAGTGGAATTTCCCATCACGTACAAGCTTTATGTTATTAAACTTGATTTTAATGTAACTGCAAAGTGATCTGCTACAGTTTATGACAGTCAATTCTGCTGTCTTTGCCAGACTGGAAACCAGATTTCTTTCTGACAGTTTTTATAAGGTAATTTTTTAAAGGGCATCAGGATCTCGACTAGCAGATTCAAAAAGAAACTCTCTGACACATGTAAGACACTTCTCTGCAATTAGCAATAAATAATCAGAGGGGAAAGCAAGTTTTCTGGAAAAATGCATCTCTTGCAAAATTTATGCTCTGCCTTCAATTGCACAACATTTTTTCACACCATATGCCAATCTGGGAATCTCAAGCCTAGTAATTAGCTCCGAGTTTTTGGAACACTTCATAAGGCCTGGATTAATCCCAACTGTATTATCTGGTGTCAGTTACTCTGAGTTGGAGACACAGCATAGGAGTTACCAGCCAGTGAATTGTGCAATAATGACCAGATGCCATATGCTGTTCCTGTATATTTTACCAATAACCATAACCTGTTTAACCTATAACTTATCTAACCTGTTGCTTAGATCCAATTAAGGGAAAATCCGTGTTTCCTCCTGGTGCAAGGCAGAGCACACTGCATTTTTTTTAATAAAACAATGTCTCCCATTTGTCAGGCTTTAAGTCAATCCCCTGCTGAGCCATTGTACTGAAATACATGCTGCTTTTAAAATTTTTAAATTTACTTCATTCCAACAAAAACATTATTCCAGAACTATCTAATGACCAGCCATAGGACCTTAACAGCTTGCAAGATCAAAGTCTAGAGTGGAAGCATAACCTTGGCATGGATTAAGGCACAGGAAGCCTTTCCTACAGTCTGTTTCTCTCTCCTGTGCTCCCTCACTGTGGCAGCTCCTCCCATCTAAGTGTCTGGTCTGTGCTGCCTTGGATGGAGAGGTCCCCAGAGCTGGGTCAGCCATCTGCATTACTCTAGCGGTGAAATCTCCATTTCAGAGGTGTCAAGAGCAGCCCATGGTCTTCTGCTGATTTCATTATCTTTTTTACTTGTGCCCCAGAAGCAAGTTGAAGGCAGCCTGTGTCACTGGAGAGACAGTTAGTGCAACTGGATTGCTCTATGATAGTTGTCTTTTTCTTGCTCCACAGCAGGAGAATTAGCTCCCCTCCAAGGGATTTTCTGACCGTAGGGCTTACATCCAGCAGGCAAAATCAAATCCACTGGGAGTAGTTGCCTATGGTTTGGCAAATCACTTTGCTTGTTTAGTGTGTCCTCTGGGGAAGAAAACCAAAACAACACAAGAAACCCACAAACCCAGACATTAATAATGCCATTTGTCTCATGGTCTTTGCAGGTGGAGTCAGCTCCCTGAGTGATGTGTCTGGTATCACTCCAGCCATGTAGCATTAAATGGCCCTGCTCCAGCACCACGTGAGTCTCCCAAAAGTCCTGGGTCGTAATTGCAGTCCTATGTAAAGATCTTGGATGACTTTGAGAATATCAGAACACACTTAATAGCTACCTTTAAACAACCTAACAATGTTCTAGACATGTCAGTATGAACTGTCCTCACAGTCAGTGAAGATTATTTGGCACTATTAGGGCACAGTGCTTCTGATAAATGTGTCCTGTGGATGAGACACACTGTGTGCTACATTCATAAGTTACTGTGCACATTAGGGTGTCTAGGTTAGCTGTAAATGACTAAATTATAGATTATTTCCACTACAGGTTCTCTATTTCTGTTTTATATAACAATAAAAGTGGAAGTGATGTTGGTGGACGCAGAACATCTGTGTTTCTCATTCTCTAAAAGCTTTACAGACTGTGGTTGGGAAGGAGAAAATAGCTTTTCCAAAAAAGTCATGAGAAAGCTTGCTAGGAATGAGATGATATTCCCAATGCATTTCCACGGGGACAAAAAAACCCCAAACAAAACAAAACAAACAAACAAACAAACAGAAAACCCAAAAAACCCCAACCCCCCAAAAAAACCCCAAAAAACAAACAAACAAAAAAAACAACAAAAAACCAAAACAACTACAACAAAAAAACAACCCCCCAAGAAAACCCCAAAAAATAAATAAGCAATCAAACAAAAATCTACAAAAAAACTCACAAACAAAAAGAAACACCTAAGAAGGAACAAAACCTCATTCTTTCAAAAAAAGAACCTTGTTCTGGATTGTGTGGGGTTCTATTTCAGTCCCAAGGCTAAGTACCCAGCAAGACCAAGTCCCATATCAGAAAGATGGGGACCTAAATCAAGACAACAGTAAAAGAGGGAAATTTATGAGGCTCAGTTTTCAGGAGTGGAGGAGCAAAGCAAGCTAAATATTTATTAGTCCAAGGTCAGAGGTTGTCTTAGGTAGGGTCAGAATTGAACACAGGATTGCCCTGTGTTGTTCTGATTTTACAAATTACTTGTCTCCACCTTTGTAGAGACACATGGATTTGGCAGTTTACTATGTAGGGCATTTTTTCATCTAGATATGAAATTTGAGGCAGGCTTTATGGGGAATTCTGTACGGTTTTGCTTGTTAGATTGAGATTCTTGTTGTTAGGGTCCTTTCTACTTTTTTTTTCCTTCTTTTTCTTCTTTTTTTCATTTTTTTTTAAAGTAGACAAGAAGTCTATGTGGCTCATGAAATAAATCAACACTTGGAAACTGCTCTTTGAGCTCAGTTATTAACTGCTAAACGATTTTCAAAGCAGGTCTGCTTCCTATTTTTTCCATTTCCAAATATAAAATGTGTCACTATTTTGTCTTGTGTGTTAAGATGTTAGATCAATATCTGAATAATTAAATGCAGCAGGACAAATGAACAGTTTAATTAGCCTTGAGGTTTTCAGAGTATTAGCTATTAAAACTAAGTAGGAAAATTGGCTTACTCTGAAGCCTTTTACTTATAAATTGCGACTTGGCAGAAGTACAGATCTAAGTTTAGTGTACATTTGGATTGTGCAGTACAGAACTGCTAGAAGAAACTCTTAATCCACCTGGACCTCAGCAGTGGTTTTTGTCTGAGATGTTACCTGCACTGTGCTCTCACAACACCTGTGAGCAGCCCAAGGGGCTCTGCAGCACCAGAACCATTTCAGAGTTGTTGTACACCATGGATCTCACCTGTGCTTCATTTTGAATAAACTTTTAGTGAGAAATGAGAAAAACACACCATCAGGCTGTGTTGAGAGCACTTTGCAGAGGTCTGTGCTTGGTCAGGGGAGGGATGTAGCCTTGAGGTGAACTGTGAAAAGGCCCATTTGGTCTTCAGTTGCACCAAACCCTGCCCTGGTGTTTAAGCAATTAAAAGGTATCTACACATCACGTCTCCAGTCAAGGATTAGCAAAGATGTTCCTCTGTGACATCTTATTTTCACCTGTGTTTTGCTTACATTAATTGCGGCTTCAAGGAAATAGAGGCACACATTTTGAAAGAAGATTAGAAGAGGAAACTAAAGCAGTGAGGAGAGAAATATTTTATACGCTTTTATAATGAGTGCAGAATGACCAGACACTTTTCTCATTAACTTAATTTACAGAAAGAAAAGATGCAAATTTCTGATTCCCACTAGAAAAAATTCTTTCCCATGTATTGTCTCACAAGTGTACTGTTTCATTCCAGGGAAGGCTGGCTAAATGTGCACGTGTATGAAACATCAGATAATACAAGTAAGTCCAAAACAAAGAACTTGTGGCCTATGGTCAGAATCACTACCTTGAAGTAGGTCAGATCCAGAAGATTCCAGCTCAAGGAAAGGCGCAGTTTCATAATTTCTTTCCTCGGATTTCATTCAGATCCAAACAACTCTTGTGAAATGGAAGCCATGTAAACTTACATATCAGTCAAAAATTTCCCCAGATTCAGGCTCTGTGAAAGACAACCTTGAGATTAAAAATCTTGATACTTTTCTTAATCATGCTGATTACGGTAGAATTTTAAATAATCTGCATCTGTATATCCTGATTTATATGTGATTAGCCACAGATACAGTAGCTGACATTTATTAGTGTTTGCAAAATTGGTAGTAGCAAACTAATCTGGAATATTAATCTGAATTTAAATTTAAACTAAAGTCTACAAGTCCTTGTTAGGTATTGGAAAGGTTACCAAAGCTCTCTAAATACTGAGTGTTACTTAGAAAGAGCAGGATGCAAGTACTTCTAAAATCTTCATTAATCCTTCCCATCCATCATTAGATTTGGTCCTTATGGAAAGAAGTAGTTCAAATTCCTCAGACTCACATTTCTCAAGGATAACCTGTACTTTAATTTATACTTCATAAGGCTAAGGCATCTTCTTCTTTGAGCCAGATCTCAGTGGATTTGGGATTTTTGTTTTGGTTTGGTTTTAAACTGGCATTAGTAGACATATGAAATGGGAAAACCTGTGTGTAGGAACACTTGAAATTTCAGCACAAGACAGAAAGCAACAACCCAGCATCAGGCAAAAAGATGCTTGCTCTTTTTGACTCTAAATCATAGTCTCTTTTTAATTCTCTGTTGATCTCAGAGGTGGGTGCCCACAAGACTTCCTGGATCAACACATAAAAAAGTTCAAGGAGATATTTCATTGTCACACCATTTTTTGTTTCTGAATTGAACACATAACCAAAGGTAGTTAACTCAGAATAGTATGGTTGTTGCACTTAATAAAACAATTTAAATTATGGTGGAAAGGAAGAGTTCCAAATGAATCAATTGTATTTTTTTATCCCTGAGGACTAAAAGGACCACAAATCTAAGCAAATTTAATCTACTGTGTTTTTTATCCTCAACTGAACTTTGCTTTGACTTCACCATACCATGGTCAAAATCACACAAAACTTGCATTTTATACAAAGGAATGGCTTTATAGAAGGGAATGGCTGCCATGCAGCTTTGTACTGACATAGTTTTGAGGCTCTGTGCATACATTTTTAAGGATAAGCTAAAGATGGAGTGATGAGTCAGGTCCTTGGTCTGCTTCTGTTGTTCTTCACACTAAAAGGCACAAATAGAGGAAGGGGGAAGGGTTATTGTGGCCAAACAAGATTAAAAACAACCAGAAAATGAAGAAATAAAGTTGGGCTTCTCTTCAACCTGCATCAAACAGCTAGAAGTTAGGTGTTTGCCTTAATGTCAAAGTCCTGTACAGCAATTTTGGCACACTTGCAGTATCATCCCTGCCAAGTAGGGATGCACAGAGAGGGGGACAGATGACCCTCCACAGGTGTCCCTCTTGCCTCTCTGCACAGTAAATGTCAAGATAATCTATCAGACTTGACATCTGACTTCTGTCTGGCTCCTGGCTTGAGTGGGGACCACGAGGCACTGGAATGATGTGCTTGCTGCTGTGGAGAGCCACCTTGTTTAACACAGGCATCCTCCATCCCAGTGAACCCTGTGGAGACTTGGTGTGGAGCCCTGGAGGTGGCCAGGCCTTTGGCCTGACAGCCAAAAGGTACTGATAAGATCTGGCTGAGTCTGGCTATCGTGGCTGTCAAACGGGCTGTTGTGAAAACAAAATCCATGCTCAGTGTCTTAGCAATTGCAAGCAGCTGGTGGGATTTTCCCCCTCTTGCTAAATGTAAGAGGACAGCTCCTTGGGCCTGGCCAGGCCTGGGTGACCCGTGGGGGCTGCCAAGGGGATTGAATCTGCCTCACCCTAAGCAAGGAGCCAGGCAGGGTCAGGAGAGCTCTGCCAAAGGTGAATACAGAGCACATCAGGTTTCAGCAGCTCTGAGAAACAGGGCAGAGTGGTTTACCTGCTGACAGCTCCACAGAAGACCCCAAGCTCCTGCTGCAGGGGGCTGCCAAAAGCCTCAGGTGCTGGCATCGTTCCAGCTTCTTCCCCTCTGCTCTTTTCCCTGCTGACCTGTGCAGGCAGTGAGAAGGTAGATGGGAATGAGGGAAAGACTTCTCAGCTCATTTGGTTCCCCCTTTGACAAGGTAGATGTATTCCACACATTATTTTCTGTATGGTGTCATTCAGATCTGCGAGGAAGCATCGTTTCACATCACCTGGTGCAAGCTTCTGAAAAGTTCCTCTTGTGCACCTCGAAAGCACAGTGGCTGTGAACCTGAAAAGTGGATATCTGAAAAAAGTGGCTCTGGGATACCAGGGATGTGTAAGTGTCAACCCTGCAACCTCAACTTGTCAAATGTTGTTCTCCTTTACTGCATGGAAGCCTCACTTAAGCACAAGCTTGTTTGCTTATTTATTAAGTACATATGTTTTATGGAGTCTATGATCTGCAGAAAACATTCCAGCTCTTGGACCCAAGGGCAAAATCCTTCTTTCCAATCTGTACAGACGATCTTTATGCTGAAATTTTGCTCTTCCTAAGGGATTTCCGTGTATTGAGGGAAAGAAAAATATCAGAGCTCAAATCCACCAGGTGTACCTGAAAGGAAAAACCTGCTTTGTTGTCCTCCTCATTGCCTCCCTCAGCAAAAGGGGAAATACAAAATGGAAAATGCAGTAGAAAATATGATGATCGATAGTGCGAATATTTAATAAACTGGCTGTTCTTTAATAAATCTGGTGGCTTTTTGCAATAAAATGATAGTTCCGTTAGCATTAACAGGACTTCACAGCTCAAGAAAAGAATGGAGATTCTTCTCAAACATTTATCTTAGGCATTTTCTGAGATAAAACAACATTTTAAAAAGTTTCCTTTACACTCTTTAGATGTGTGTGATCTTGGATCACCCCTCTAGTTTCTCTTCCTTTTTTTTCACCAAGTGTAGTCATTTCCAATAAGGTTCATGAAGAGTTTCTGCTTTTGAAGGTCCCAAATGGCTTAAATCACTCCTAGCACAAATGCACTCTCTATTGTGGAAACTGAAACCTGCCACACCATAAGGTGATCTGTATATTAGAACCAGATATCCCTTCACATCTGTATTTCCAGGCAGCAAAGAGGTATGTTTTGAGTTAACCTGCTCTCAGAGTGGCTCATCAGATAGAGATATAGCTATAAATACTGCTAAAGGGCTGGTGTTTGCCAGACTTTTGCAAGGATGCTGGTAGGGGAGAGGAGGAAGTGTGGGCAAGGAATACTCTCCTTTGCAAAGTCCTTATCACCTGCAGAAACTACCACAACTGCACACCATGATAAAAGGCCACCTCTCCTTCCCACCAAGGAAACTGTGATCCCTTGCCAGATGCACAGCAGGGGTTTGGTGGCTGCAGGCTGGCTGAAGCTCCATCCTCTGCTGGCTCCATCCTCTAGTCGTAAGTGCAAATACTGCGACATGGCTTGGTCCTTCCCCACAAAAACAGGGTGGTCTGATACCCACCAGGAGCCAGTCTATGGACTTTATTACCCTCTAAATACCCTGAAGTGGGCTGAAAGGGGACTGATAGGCCAAAACCCACCATGGAGTAAGTTTGCAGTGAAGCCTGTGAACAAACATATGCCCAAGCCTGTGCCACGATCCTTTTTAGCTTGCCCATGCACACTCAGACAAGAAAGCCAAGCCATATGGAGCATTTGAGCAGGACAAGGCAAGACCAAGTCATCTGTGACCTGGAGCGGAGTGACCACACCATCACAGTGTCCTGGCTAAAGAGAGCAGTCCCACCTCCAGCTGAGGTCTTCTCCTCACGAAATTGAGTTGAGTGCAGAGCTGCCCTTCATGCCTCTGCACTGTGGAATGTGTTGTCATGGAGCACCAAGAAATCTTCCCCAAGACAGACAGCTGGAAGGGGCCACACAAAATGATTCACCTGACTTTTCCTGTATGATGGCTGCCCCCTAAATATGTGGAAAATGTTGGCTAGATATGCTCTTTATTTAAAAGGAACATAGGATGAAAAGGTTAAGCAAAGAAGTTGCCATTTAATCTGATTAGTCCCCTCCAGCAGATGTGGGGGGAGAATTCTGCATGAGAGAAGGACATAAAAAGGACATTGGCACCTCTTGCCACTCAGTCGGGATGGCAGACAACCAAGCTGCACCTTCAGTTCTCCTCACCCACTTCTCCAGTATTGTCTTCATGTAAATAGAACTTTAGCTTCCTCTGGGCAAGACATGCATTTACAAAGTCTAATATGGAAATTTTCCTGCAGCAAGGCCACTTATTGCTCCAATTTCAGTTAACTGCAGTGTAGATTTTATTATTCATAGCCAGAGGCTTGTGTAAATTTCTGGGTTGACTTCTCATGTCCTGGCAAGGGCAGAATGTGAGCTGGGGTGCTCAAGTTTCATAATGAATTACTGTGGGAACTGGCTCGAGCCATCCTAACACAACCCAAGGAGTTTGGGAAGTCAAAGGGGAATCTTATGAGAAGGAGCTGATATGGTTGGGTTTCCTGCCGAGCCCCACTGAGATCCTGGGGAAGATAGCACTTCCCAGTGCTGCTCCACTAGAGAAAGCAAACAGAGCTTTACCACCGAGTTCACTCTGTGCTTGACCCAGCCTTCCTACTGCTTCAGGGTTTTCTAGGACTAATCAGAATTGATAACAAAATAATTCAGAACAAGAAAGTGAATGCATTTGGGGTTTCCATGGATTTACATTAGGATCTGAGTTCATTACAATATTAATTTTGACTAGGTTCAATCCTTTCTAAAGGCATTTCAACACTATTTTCATGCTGCATGAAAATGTAATTTTTGTATACCATAAAAAACATATTCATATGTGTGTAACTGTATATGTTCTCCAGATATGTATCTCCACACATGCTGGAGAATTGCAAGCCATTTATAATCTATCACAGAACCATTTGAAAATTACATTCATCCCCATTTAGTGACTCACATAAACTCTAACTACTCATGGATTTCTGTAAAGGTTATTTCTGGACTTACTCAAAAATTTATGGCTTTACATTTGCATATATATCATTGGTGAAAGAGTTTTTGTTTGGAGAGGGAAAATGTATGCTTTACTCAAGTGTGATTTAGAGAAGCATAATTTTCACAAGACAAGGGAAAACACTTTCCTTGATCTAATGACAGTTTTAGAGGCTGAGTAGTTGTCCTCCTTTATGATGAATGACTCAAAAGTCAGTGGAAAGGAGATGCTTTCTGTTTTCTATCTATGCAGAGCACACTTGCTTCTTATTAATATAAATCATGAATACATGTGATTTTTAATATCATAGAGTTTCATGTAATTTTCACAAGTTTTCTTGAACATTCGAATTTTTGCACAGCATATACAGAGTTTGAAATACTTTACTATCAAAGTGGAAAAGCTAGTATGATTTTTACTCCAATGTTAATGATATTTGGGGGCTAACTTTGATCCATGCATCAATTTTCCTTTTACACGACTGTAAAAGTACAAAGGATGTTTTGTGCTGTAAGTTCTTAATACTTTCTTTGATTGAAATTGGCTCTGTCCTGGAATTAATCTAAAACTCCTGAGTCAATCAGATTTAAGAAGGTATGAGTTTTTACGAAATTCACTAAGCTCCAACAGGTTTTGAAGTTTGATCTGAAAATCCAATCTATCAACACATGTGGACATTCATTAGAGTCCTTGACAAAGTTTAGTGCTCTGCTAAAATAACTCAAGACTTGATAAAGGAAAGGGAACAGCATTTTAAATTTTACTTCTGAATCTCCAGCTTCAAGTTTTGGCAGAAAATCTCAATATTCAAACAGTGAATACATGCAAACAAACAGAAGACTACCTTGTTATTCAAAAAATAATTTAGGTTTTTTTCTTGTGTTGCATATACAAAAATCAAATTCTAAATGTTATTTCAAAATTGAGAGTTTTATTTTCTTGTGACAGTGCAAGAAATATTTTTTAGTTCCCTACCTCTTTTGATTTAGGTAAAATAATGAATTGTGTACAGTGCTTCATTTCAGGAAACCTTAATTTTCTGGGGCAAAAAAATACCAAAAATCTTACTTGATAATAGGTTAATGTTCTGAAAAGCTTTGAAAAGTCAGGGCTTCTTTTTACAGTGTCTCTGTATTTTCTAGTGTGATTGTTAACAGAACAAAATATCCATGGTTAGGTCTGGTAAGGATCTCCTTCCATAATGCTCTTTTGTCTGTATAACAATAATAAAAGCTTTATTGGCACCTATTTCACATGACCTCCATAATTCTCCTGTGGCTGACCCTAACCAGTACCAATAAAACCATGCATTTTCTCACTGTACATAAAAAAAAAANGTGTTTTTCCCATTAAAAAAAAAAAAAAAAAAAAAAAAAAAGAGAGAGAGAGAAAGGAAAAAAAAAAAGAAAAAAAAGTTAAAACTGTATAAGGAAATCAATGCCAAAGACCTTTCTAGAAAAGTCGCTTTAAAACTGTTATCTCATTTTCTGCAGGGACTACTTTTTTATTTTAGGATCTCATATAATTTGCTGATAGTTTCTTTTCTTCCTCTCTCCCCATCTCCAGTCAAACAATTAAACATCTCTGAAAGGGCCCTGGAATTTTAACACAAGGGAATAGATATTCCCGAAAATCATTCTCGAACTGTGTTCTTAGTTAACATATCGGGTACCCAAGGACATTCTCCAGGTCGATAATTTATCATGGGTTAAAACAGCCTTTACTTAGCAAGAAGGCAGCTCTTAAGCCATGCTATTCATGCTGTGCGTTGTATGGCATCTCTGACGAGCAATAAATAGGAATCGCGGACAGTCAGGACATGCCACAGGCTGGAAGTTTCCATCCAAAGCACTTAGTGACTATCTGTGAATAATGAACACATTCATGGGACACAGCATGAGTTATGCAGCGCCCTTGAAAGGGGAAAAGTTCTCTTCCAGTATCACTGGTGGTGAAGAATTCAGCTGGGCTGGGTTTATAAAGATAATACATTCGAAAGAAAAATAATTTGCTCTGTTTCCCCATCTTCAGGGACCCTTTAAAATTTTCAGCAAATCCAGGAAGGAATCCACGAAGTGTTGCTGCACTCAAAGGCTATTTAACTCACATTTGAGGGGCTTTAGGGTTTTCTACCTGCAAGAAAAAGTTTCCCACTGCTGTGTCTTTGTCCTGTCCGTGTTCTCTGCCTCAGAGGGCACCCAAAAAAGTTATTCCCATGAGATGCACATGGGACCGCAATCCAGGCGTGGGGGCTGGTAGGGACACCCCTTCGAAAAACCCCCTCTGTTTGTCCCTGCGAGCCTCAGCGGGACATAACCCACCACCCCAGGGTCCTGCTCCGCACCCGACACTTCTTGAGGACGGCAGAGAAGGAGGAGGGACCCGGCAAATTCTAGAGGGACGAGAGATGCCCGGGTGGGACAGTTTGGGTGGCTCCCCGGGAAGGTGAGCGGGCCCTCGCCTCTCTGAAAAAGGAGCAGGAGAGGAAGGTGTTACACAGAGGTTTAGAGAGGGTGCAATCATCTTCTGGTTAGTCTTTATTTTATGGGGGTTGTTTGTTTGATTGTTATTTAGTTGTTTTCTTGTTTTATTATTTCTTCTAAGTAGGTATCCCAACCATCCCACCACCGCTGCTCCTCTGAAGGAGTTTCGGACACAAAAAAGCAACACCGCTTTCTAGGAACTGTTTTTGCGTTTTGGTGGCTCACGACTATTTCCTGAAGATGTTAATATAACTTTTATTTGCTTTATTTTTATACCTAAACACCTGAAGAGAACATGGCTGAAACACTATTTTAAACACACACACACACACACACATGTATACACGCGGGTTTATGTGCATAGTTATAAATTATAGATATGTATAATGTAATATATATATATATATACATACCTATATATATAAACATCAACTAGAGACAGATATCGACCAAGAATTCCCTTACCCCCAGCGATGCCGTCTGATCTCTTAGGAAGGCGTTAAGAACTGAGCGATCTGTTCAGCACCACTTTTTTGGACACGGAGAAGGGAGATGACTCCCCTGCCCAAAGCCACCTCTGCCCGCAGCGCTGCGGGCCAACAGTCCCCCGCAAAGATCCGGGCTCCAAAAATCGCGGCCCTTAAAAGAAAAGAGGAGCAGGGGTTAGGGGTGCGAGCGATAAAGCCTGCCTTTCATTCCGCTTCTATTTTACGACACATCGAGGCAGTGAAGGGAGAGCGAGGGGAGACATCAAACACCAGCGGGGTAATTGCATTCACATTGCAGGAAGCCTTTCCGCTCCGGGAGGCGGCCGGGCAGCGGCGGGAGTGGCCGGGCCCCAGCACCGTGACACGCTGGAGGCTCTTGACACATTCACAATGCGCGTTTTCGGCCCCAAATACAGCCCCCCGTCTGCTGATTCCCTACGGAGCCGGCCCCAAATCCCCACTTCTGTCTGCCCTCTGCGTGGCAGCCGCTGCGGAGCAAACCCCGACAGAGGCTCAGGAGCCGTCGGAGATGGTGGCGGGGGATATCCCACGGGCATCCCACGCCGTGCGGCCGGCGGGAATCCCAGGCCGGGAGTGGGCACGAATGGGAAGCCAGGACTGTTCAGCCAAAGAGACTCCACCGGCAGCGGGGCCAGGGCCACAGCTCGGGCCGTCCCGCACCTCGGAGCTGCCCTGGACGGGGATCTCTCCCATGCCTCATAAAACATGTACCTGGGAAAGAAACAGAGCCAAGGATGGAAAAAAAAAAAAAAAAAAAAAAAAAAAAAAAAAAAAAAAAAAAAAAAAAAAAAGCGCCCCACCACCTCTAGTCTAACCCGGTCTCAAAGCCAACTCTGTAGAAAACACGTGGATTTTTTTCTCCCTGCTGACCCACGGGAGGCATCAGGACCTGCCCAGGGAAATTCTCTCCATTTTCCCGCCTGTAAAAAATAAAGATGTACCGTGCCACAAAGAGATGGACGTAGAAGAGAAACAGTGAGGGAAAGACTGGTTTGCCTTGGCCGCGGGCACGCTGATCCCCGGCAGAGACGGCCTGGGCACTACGGCCCCTGCCCGGCCCGGGACAGCCCGCGGTGATGGCAAAGCCCTCGGCACAAGGGGACCCCTCCGCCCCCGCTGCCTCCGGGCAGGTGACTCCTAAAGGCATAAGGGCAGCGGCCAAGGATGTCTTTCTAACGTTAAATTAAGAAAAAACCGTCATTGGGTGCTTTTTCTGCTTCCTACCCTGATGGACGGCTGCAGGAGACACACGCCCTTTTTATTCTTGTCACTATATTAAGCACTCAGGACAGGAAGCCTGAAATGTTAGTAATGGCACTATAGCAATTCAAAAAGTGTGCAATCATAACTATGAGCTTTTAAAAAATCCTCAAGAAACATGGACCTGTATGTACAAGTGTTGTATTTGCAGGTATGGAATTATACTCATCCTGATTTTGTGTTTCAGGAACACATCGGAGTATACATTATTTTCACAAACACAGTTCAGCATTATTGCACACCATACGTTATACTAAAGAAATATGGAGGGGGGGAAGCAAGAGTAAATTCAATCGAGGTGCTTTTACCAAACTATTTGTAAGTGGAAAACAGAAAATATTACATAAATCGCATAATCCCACTGTAGGGACACTTTATAAAATACGGGTATGGGGTATAAGCATATCTTTTATAGATATACAGACTGTATATGTGATGTATAGAAGCAATCGCGGGCCACACTTTTCTCTTTATTCTGGAAAGCACACATATATTTTCTGAGCCCGGCAGTCAAATAGAGCTGACGGTTTATGAATGCATTAGAACTATCAGCAAACTCATATTTCCTGTGCAGGAACAAGCAAAATGTGCAGAGCATAAAAACCATGTTTGTTAACGTCGCTTCTGTGCAACAAGTGACAAAAGCTCTGTCGGCTTACAATGCACTAAACTGCCCTCGGTCTCTGCTCAAGTAAAAGAGAAAGTCGAATGTGCCGCCCTATATTCACACTTTGCCAGGGTCCATTTCAGAGCTCCGGCTGCTTGCATCTTTCAGGAGCGTTGGAAGTGGAATTATTCCCCTGTCTTCATTCTTTTGTTTTGTTTTGTTTTGTTTTTGTTGGTTTTTTTTTTTTTTTTTTAGTATTCTGTCAAAAATAGGCCCTGACCTCAGAGGTCCCCGCTACCACTCCGGGAAACGGAGCGAGAGCGCTCCGTCCGCGGCGGGCAGGCCGGCTCGGCTCCCGGCTGCACCCCGGCCCCGCCGGACACTCCCGCTGGGCAGCAAGCGGTGCCCCCGTCCCACAGCGCGAGAGGGAGGCGGGGCTTGGGGAAAGGGGACTTGTCCAGGAGTACCGCAAAAGGAACAAGGAGGGATCTTCCGGCAGACAAGAGCAGAGGAGGAGAGGATGCACATCGCAGAGGCATCTCTCTACTCACCCAAAACCTCCCGGGGTGTCCGACGTGCACTCCGGACCGAGTCACCCATCTACCAACCTGGCTCGCCTGGTCCCAAGGGAAAAGGCAAAGAATAACCCTGCTGCTCCGGCGTCCCGCAGCGAGGGCATCTTCGGTGGGGTTGCTGGGGTCCATGTCTCAAGGCAGGCTCCAGAGGCTCGGAAAAAGGTGAAAGACGACTTTAGAGCTTCCCACTCTGTACTGTAGTACCATACTGTAATGGTATTACAGTAAGATAATGTTAAAAAAGTCGGGCGGAAGAGCAGTAACGCCAGGGACCACGGGCCGGGTCCTGGAGGGCGCAGCCCATCGCCTCTGCCTCCGCGCCCGGGGCGGCGGGGGACGGGGAGTCCCGGGCGACCCCTTCTCCGGTGAGCAGGGCTGTCTTTCTAAATAAACTGCACAGACACCGTATGTACATCTATAAATATAGATCTGTATAGGTATATACACGTATATAAGGTAAACAAAACAGACCTCGGGAGACCCCTTTAGAGAGGAGTCCTTTACCCTTCCCCGGCAGGCACCCTCCTCTCCACCGGCAGGGCACCCACTGTCTGCTCACGGGAGCAGTCGCCCCTCCGCCACTCTCCCCAAACCGACTCAGAACGCCTCAAGCAGGGGCTCTGATCTGAGGACACCCTTACGGCTCCGCCGACACCCGAGCTGGCTCTCCGGGCAGCGGAGGGCGCATCTCCTCCGTCCATCGCCGCCGCCTCCACATGAAAGCGTTGGTTGGGGGATGGGCGGGGGGGTGATTATTATTAATGATATTAATGACATTAATGATATTAATGTATTAATGATATTAATATAAGCGCGATGTCTGCGGCTCCGATTGGCTGCCGGGGCTGCCCGCTGAGCCCGCTGTAGCCAATGGAAGGCCCGGGACGTGGAGCGGCCAAACCCCCCCGGCTGCAGCCCGTGTGCCGGGGCCGCCACCGCCCCCCCCGCACCGGGATTTGCTCCCTAATTGACCTAAATAAGGAGCTCGTGAACGGCGGCCCCGGGGCGGCGCGCACACACCCGGACACACAGACACGCACGGCCACGGACACACACACGGACACGCACACGCACACGGACACACAGACACACGCACACGCCCGGCAGCGCCCGGCGCCCGCCGCTTCCCCCGCGCAGATCCCATTCGGCGCGGCGCTCCGCCCACCGCAGGATCGCCCGCTCCTGCCCGCCGTTTAACTCGCATGACATTTTTATTTCGTTATTAGCGTTTTCGCGCAGAATCTGGCGCCTCCGATGGGTTGTCGGGCTGCCTCTTTTTTTTTTTCCTT
>VWYP01025455.1:0-13151 GCA_013400435.1 Pycnonotus jocosus | reverse complement strand
AGAAGGTGAAAAAGAAGAATTTAGCCTAAAACTCAGCCCTGAATCCTCCACCTTGCTTTATCTCTATTCCTGCATTCTAAACCCTCAAACTCTGAGTTTTGCACCCTGTGATATCCCACACTTCTATCCAAACTCCACCCCCACAATCCCAGCGCTGTCACTCAATTTTGGGAGCCTTTTCCACGGCCTCAGCTCAGTGCAGGGTTTGCCTGGGGGTCAGAGCCTGGCAGCACAGAAAGCCTGGAATTCTCAGTGCCCAGGGGATGCTCCAACAGGAATCCAGGGAATCTGGCTCCTGAAATGGGGCCGAGAGGGTTTAAAATCTCCTCTGGTAGAGGGGTGAGGCTGGCAGGGTGGCCAGAGACACTTCAGCAATTATCAGATCATTAACGAATGATTTCTGCCTGATGGGATTGTGCTGGCCGTGGACTCCTGCTCTTCCAAACCTTCCCACTCTGCATTTCCCCGTGGAATTTCCCAGCTCTGGCAGAGGATCCAGAGGAAAATCCTCCCGTGGTGCAAAAAGAAATATTTTCCAATCACGTAGAGAAGAAAAAAAGGAATTTTAGAGCCTTGCTGGTGCCAAACCCAGGTGAATTTTGCATTTAAGCCTTGCACAACACAGAGGTTTTAATTTGGGTATTTAATTTGTTTATTTGAGCATCCGGATGCCTCCCCATAGGCTGACCAAGATTGGATTGGCTGAAATAGGTGGGCTGGATGGATCTTCCTGGGAAGCAACATTCCCAAAGGTTCTGGTGGCACAGAGTCCCTTCGTCGCATACTTCCCAATTAACTGGGCATTATTAATTAAGCACAAAACGTCTTAGGGCAGCTCGTGTCACCTGCTGTTCACACCAATCTCAGAAACAGGGAAATCCAGGATTGGGAAAGAGGCAGATTCCACATTTCCAGGTCTAAGGCATCTCCGCTCTGCCCTCACCATTCAATTTTCCCGCTGATTTCATGGAATGAGGCAGGAATCCCACCAGCAGCCCCGGGTTGTGTTTCTGGATGGGAGCTGCTCTTCCAGACTCTTCCACATTTTTTTTTTCCCCCCATCCCAGCTGACTTTAGCCCAGGGATCAGCCAATATTTTGTTCTCCATCCAAACCCGCTCCTGAAGCAATTCCCGAATTTCTCTTCCGTCTTTTCTCGGGGTTTTGCTGCTTCAAGGTCACCAGAATTCTCTCTGCTGCAGTGCTGGTAATTTATTCACTCCGAGGATTTGCAGAGCAGAGGATTTGAATAAAGTTAAAAATTCCACCCCTTTTTCTGTAACACTTTATTAGAACTGAATCTGCACCCAGCATTCCCCTTTCTTTTTTTATTTTTTATTTTTTTTTTCCCCAATTAAAATGCAGCTCTCCCTTTCTCAGGCAGTTTCAGATTCCTCCAAAGACAGGAATGGAAAGTATCAAACCCCAGAGAAATCCAGGAGCTGTCACATAATTGGGAAAAGGGATTAAAATATTGCTGGATCTGACTGGGTTGCTGCACGAGGCTCTTGGAATTTGCTGCTCTGGGAAGCTGCTGCTGCTTAAACCAAGAGACAGAAAGGGAAACTCAACTTTGATTCCAAAAACAACCCGACAGGAGAAGATTTTCCTGGGAAAAAAAACCTTGGACAAGAGAAACAAGGGAAGTGTCTGAACTGACAGTCAAAAAGAAAAAAAAAAAGGAAAAAAAAAAGAAGAAAAAAAAAAAGAAGAAAGAAAAAAGAAGGAAAAAAGAAGAAGAAGAAGAAAAAAGAGTCTGATCTTTTTTTCAGGTTAAAAAATATTTCAAAAAATGAAAATCCAAAGATAATTTTTTGGATAATTTTAAAAGCTTTTGTTTTAATTCCAACAGCTAATTTTGAGAACAGGAACAACAAGATAAATAAAAGGTATTTTCCCCACTTTTTGCCTGGAATTGAAGCAGTGAGGGTTTTAGAAAGGAAATAATTTCCTTGAGATCTTTGCAGATTTTACTCTTTTGAGCTATGTGAGAAAATCCAGGGAATGCCCTGAAATCTGGGTGCCCCTTTCCAGGGAATTCTGTCTTTGTAGGGCACTGACAGGAAGCGATCCAACATTCCCAAAGTCTGGTGGAACCACCACCTTCCAAAAGTTTTTTCAACTTCCAGTTCACCAAAAATTTGAAATTTTTGATCCCTCAGCCAGTGCCAGGGAGGATGTCCCAGACACACCATCCTCCCACGTTTTCCATGGATTTTGGGGCAGAATTCCAAGGCAGGTGGGATAATTAACAAAGATCAGCCTTAGGAACACCCACAACTCATTCTGGCCTCAATTCCTGCTCCGGGACAGCTTCCAAACCTTTTTCCTTCATATTCCCTGCCTTGGAGGTGTTCCCTGTGCCTTGTGGGACCTCATGGAATGGTTTGGGTGGGAAGGGACCAGAAATCCCATCCCATTCCACCCCTGCCATGGGCAGGGACACCTCCCACTGTCCCAAATCCCTCAAATGCTTCCAGGGAAGGGACATCCACAAAAAAATTGACATTCCAGGACATTTCTTTCCACTGGTGTTGGATTCCTCCGCTGTTCCATAAAATATGGTTTTGTGGGTGTCTTGGTTTGGAAAGACAGGAGTCTGCCAGGGAAAAGCCAGAGCTTCCCTTGGAATGGAGAATGTAAAGACCCTCCCTCTGAATTATTATAATTTTGAAATTAAGGAGCTCTCAGGCAAAGATATGGGAATAGGAATAACAGTTCTTTACTGGGAATATTAAAAATAAAAATGGAGTAGGACAAAAAAACCCCAACCAAACAGAATAAAACACTGACAGAGCCCAGCCTGCCCCGCTGTAGCTCAGGGTGTTGGAGCAGCCCAATCCAGCCCTCCTGCAGTGCCAGATGTGGCTCTGGTGGAGCAGAGATGATCCTGGAGAAGGGTCCAGTGGGGCTGAGATGGGGCTGGTTTTCCTCTGGGAATGCAAACAGGCTGTGCTGCTGTTCCCAATCCCAGGGTTTGTTTATCCAGGTCAATAATCCAGTGCACACAGGCTGTGCTGCTGTTCCCAATCCCAGGTTTATCCAGGTAGGAATGCTGGGCTCCTCCCCTGGGTGCAGCATCTCCCCATGGATGATGGAATTGTCTCAGCCATGGCTGAGCCTCGATGGCCCATGAACAGCAGAGATCCCTGCAGGGAGGATGGGTCCTGGAAGGGATAAAGAACAAACCCTGCCCCAGCTGCCCATGAACAGAAGATCCCCCCAGAGTTATGAGCGATGGGTCCTGGAAGAGAAAAATAAAAAACACCTCCCCAACCGGTTCCAACAGATGGGAATAAAACACATCTTGCCTTGAACCTGAGACAGTGGGAAACAGGAATTTGGGAGCCAGGAAATCAGCAGAGCTCCCCTGAGCCAAGGGAAAGGAGCTGATTTATCCCCGCTGTGGTTTTCTCCCTGGATATTTATTCTCAATTTGGGGATACAAAAAAAAAAATGGGGAAAGGTTGAGGCAGCTTTGTGGATCTCCATCCATCTTTCCCATCTTCCCTGAATTATCCTGGCATTAATCAGGAGGGAAATGAATGCTTAATGATCTTCTTTCTCCCATTCATTTATTACTTGATTAATTCAGTCCCACTGAAGGCGTGGAATATTTCTCCTGGAAAAATGCAAGGCCTTGGACGTGGCTGAGGAATTTTCGCTCGCTCTGTTATTTAATTCATAAACAGCTTAAATCCAAATATTTGCAGCAAATTGTTCTTGCAGGAACATTTTCTTACCCCCTCTTGGGGTTAAGGGTTGCAGCCACTGGGAAAAGAGCATGGATGTAAAAAACTTGGGGATTTCATGGAGGAAAACAAAGGATTTAAATAACTCCTAAACTTTTTCTCTGTGCATTGTTCTTTCTAAAGCCAATCCCCCTCAGTTTAATAATAGAGTTCCCTGGAAAAGTGACTCATGTTCTTGGAATTAAATCCTGAGCTGATTTTAACGCTCAGGGCTCCCCTGTAATTTAGTTTTAAAGTTCCCACACGTTGCAATTTTGGCCAGGAAAATTCACTTAATTTAAAAAAAGTAATCTTACTAGTGACATTCCCAAATTATCCTCTGGGCACTTCATCTGGGAATTCCCAGTTTTAAACAAATACAGGGATGATCCCACTGCTGTGACCATGATTGAGAAGACTCTAAATTTTGGGTTTATGTTTATTTCAACATCTGGAATTGCCAGATAAATCCTTTAACTTCATCCCATTTTCACCAGGAAGAAAAGGAACTTTTAAGGATCACGTGAGCCAGGAATTTTGGGATGCTGCTCAGTTGCTGGTTTGGAATGCGGCACGGAATTTGATGCCTTATTTTATAACATTTTCCAGGGATTCGGGCACCAAGATAAAAACTGAAAATCTTTGTTGGAATGGTGGATAGATGGAATATTGAAGTTGGAAGGAATTGTGGTTTTTCCTGATTCCAAATTTTCATTGGAAAGGGCTGAAGCAACAATTAACACACAATGCCTAAAATTTATTTTGAGAATATCAGACTTTGAAATCCAGTTTAACGTTTGACTTTTCCTCGAATGGAAGGGGAAAACACATTTCCATGTTTTTATTAATTTGGAATTGGATTGTTGATTAAATAAACCTGAATTTTTTGGGTCTGCAGTTGGTGCAGCAGCAAAGATGGAATTGCTCCTGAAAGGATTTGGGATTTTTCCAAGTCCTAAGGGAAAAGGATGAACCCTGTGCTACCCCAGCCCTGATAAATGTTATCATTTCAATCTGATTTTGAGGAAAAAGAAAACAATGCCTGAGAGCAAGAATTAAGGTTTTAGTTTTAAATATAGATAGAAAAAAAGAAAGGTCTCCATGTCCTCAAGACAAACTGATAAAACACGGGAAGAGAAGGAACAATTAGGGATAAACTTCCCAGGAATCTGCACCTCATCTGCATAAAGCCGGATCTCTGATCCTTATCTGGAGATTCCCGGAGTCAGAGGGAGCGGGAGGGAATAAAGAGGAGCCCAGGGAGATAAAGATGAGCCCGGAGGGATCTGATCCTGGGAAATTGGGGTGGATCAGCAAAAATGTGGGGATGTGAGGGACGTGAGGAGAAGACAAAAGCTGGTGAGGAGTTCAGGACTGGGCTGCCCGTGGCTGGATCCTCAGGGATCTTCTCAGCCAAGGGTTTCCCTGTAAATTGAAGAACAGGGAATTCACCAGAAGTGGGGTGAAAATGAAACAGTGAAGCTCCCCTGGCTGTAAATGATTCCTTTCTGTCCCTCCTTCCCATTCCTGGAGCAGGGAAAAAACACAGCAGGGAGCTGCAGTGGGGAAGGTTTTAGAGAGTCACTCATGGGAGGAGAGGCTGAGGGAGCTGGGAAGGGTCTGGAGAGTTCCTGAGGGAGCTGGGAAGGGTCTGGAGAATTCCTGAGGGAGCTGGGAAGGGGCTGAGCCTGGAGCAAAGGAGGCTCAGGGGGGACCTTGTGGCTCTGCACAAGTCCCTGGCAGGAGGGGACAGCCGGGGGGGTCGGGCTGTGCTGGCAGGGAACAGGGACAGGAGGAGAGGGAACGGCCTCAGGCTGGGCCAGGGGAGGCTCAGGGTGGGCAGCAGCAGGAATTTCCCCATGGAAAGGGGGCTCAGGCCTTGGAAGTGCCCAGGGAGGTTTGGAGTGCCCACCCCTGGAGGTGCCCAAGGAATTCCTGGAGGTGGCACTCAGAGCTCTGGGCTGGGCACAGGGTGGGGATCAATCAGAGCTGGATTTTATCACCTTGGGAGACTTTTCCAACCTCCATGATTCTATTCCATGATTCCATGATCCCTGCAGGACCCCACAGATCACAAGCCTGAGGAATTTTCTTCTTTGAGTCTAAGGAATTCTAACTTTAAAATCAGGATTCAGGGACGCGTTTCAGCATTCCATGCAGAAAATCCGTGTGTAAGTGCTTGGCTGGTTCAGGGCTAAATTAATTTGTAATGATTTTATTAACAACGCCTCGTACATAATTTCTGCATTAAACTCCAAACACCGGGTTTGATGAATTCAAACAATTAGCCCGAGCATCAACAGCATTCATTAAAATTAATTACTACCTGCTCACTTTTTATGAATGGGCTGGAGTAGGGGCAGATTGCTCAGCTGGAGTAAATCGGATATTCCAGGGGTGGGAAGGAATTAATTTAAACCCTGAGAATCTCAGAGGAGTTTTTGGGAATCTCTGGTCCGTGTGGATCCCAGATTAAAGCGGGAGCCAGATTTGTTGGGTGGGATCTGGACAAAGCTGGAAACGCAAAAATCAGGTGTTCAAAGCGTTGTGCTGGGGGTTTAACGGGTTCAGCCTTTAGCAGGAAAAGCCAGGATCTGAATGGAAAATGAAATGGGAATCTCAGGAGTTATTGCTGTTGTTTGTAATTTATGAAGTGCCTGGAAGGGAGGACTCATTGGGAAGGGGATTTGCACCAGGTCCCAAAACCCAGACCTAAACCTAGAGACACCTCTCTAACCCCTGCCTTAATTTGGACACAAAATAATTTGCAATTCCATTCACAAAGCTTTCATCGAACTCCATCTTCCAGCTTCTTCTCCTTCCCTCACGCTGATATTCCCTCAGGAAGTCAGCTCCAGGGTTTTCCAATTTCAAACATCAACAATTCCCGTCTCAGCATTTTTCTTTATGTTAAAATCCTCAATTCCCTCCTCTTTTGGGTTGGGTTTTGTTTTGCCTCCTTTCCCTCCTGAATATTCATGAATATTCATTTCCTTTCCATTTTGCAACATTTCCCAAGGTCCAGGTGACCTGAGAATGGATGGATTTTCCAAGGGATGGACAACTGATGCAATCCTGGAATTCCAACCTCCATCGGAATCCATCGCTTGTTGATCTGCAGTGAAACAAGAGGGAATGACCTCGAGTTCCACATGGGGATGTTTAGGTTGGAATTGGGGAAAATTCCTTCATGGAAAGGGTTGTCCAGCCCTGGCACAGAAGGAATCCCCACTCCTGCAGGGATTTAAAAGCCCTGTGGATGTGGCACTTGGGGACACAGTGGGAGCAATGGTGGCCCTGGCAGTGCTGGAGAAAGGTCGAACTCCCGGATCCTAAAATCTTTTCCAACCTTAACGATCCTGTGCTGATCTTTCCCTTCCTGGAATGGTTGGTGGAGGCCGAAAAGGAAAAATTCCATCCCCACGCGCCAATCCCGCCCGTCCTGCTCAGCATCCGCTGCCCGGCCCTTCCCTGAGCGCAATTCCCTGGAATTGCTCCTTTCCCAAGCCTTGGCTGTGCAAATCCCAAGCAGATGGAGTGCTCCAGGTACAGGATTATTATCCAGGCTGTTCCCTGGGGAAGGCCACGGGGTGGAGAAGCGGGATAACGAGGCATCCCGGAATTCTCGGTGCTTTGCAGGCAGGGCCGGTCCCTGCCTTCCCTCCGTGGGGAGCACTAATTGGAGCAGTGCCTCAGCTGGGTGACAGCATGCCAATTGCGGGCAGGAACTCATTTATCAGCGCCCGGAGTGGCTAAAAAGGATGGATCTGCTGTCATTCCCAACGTTCCCGCAGCAGGGACACAAATAATCCGCGGGAACAATGTCCCTGCCCCAGCACCGTGGGCCTCCAGGCTCCCAGAATGATTAGATCCCGCTTGTTCTCCATTAATCTGCTTTAATGAACTTCCTGACCTTCTCCCTCGCCTCATCCACGAGGAATTTCCTGGATAAATCTCGCCTGGTGCTGTAATCCCGTTTCCCAAATAATCCCAATAACTCAACGGGCGAACGTTTACAACGTTGGGGCTGAAAAGGAAATCAAGTCACAAACACAGAGGCTGCTGCTGGGAGGAATTAATTGTGTGGTGTTCCACGATTCCCAGCTCTGACTCACGAGGAAAACCGGAAACGGGAACGGGGAGCGAACGATTAAATCCCATAAAAAAATTTATGCAGGTGCCGCCGACAAATTTGTGCCGTCATAAAGCAAGCGGGAAAGGTCTTATTTATGGAGCGTGGCATAAATCAGGAGATTTAGTGGGATCTTCTAACAAAGGGAGAGCAATTAAATGCCCGGGAATCCGGGATTGGACACCATCCGTGAAAAATGTCTGGAGAGGAGCAGTTAATAGGGGATGTCGGGATGGGTTGCTGGAGGAGCTCACGGACATGATTAAATCTCTTTTTTATCTCTGCCCATAAATCACCCTGAGCTCAGGCGGTGAACTCCACCTGCGAGAAGGGAAGGGAGAAGGAGGAGTCGTGTCCGGAAAGGTTTCAGGGAAGAGAAAAAAAAAGCGGGAAAGAAAAGGATGCAGGAGATGCTTTTATGTCTTGGATTAGATGGAGGAAAGGAGATGTTCAGGAAATAGTGGAAAAGAGAATTCCAGAATGGTTTGGATTAGAAAGGCCTTAAATCCCATCCCATTCCACCTCTCACTGTCCCAGGCTGCTCCAACCTGGCCTTGGGCACTGCCAGGGATCCAGGGGCAGCCACAGCAAATCTGGGAATTCCAGCCCAGCCAGCAATTCCCAATTCCCAATCTCCCAGCCCAATCTCCCCTTTTCCAATCTGAAGCCATTCCCTGTGTCCTGTCCCTCCATCCCTTGTCCCCAGTCCCTCTCCAGCTCTCCTGGAGCCCCTTCAGGCCCTGCCAGGGGCTCTGAGCTCTCCCTGGATTTTCCCGTTCTCCAGGTGAACATTCCCAGCTCTCCCAGAGCTCTTGGAGCATCTCCATGGCCCCATCCCTGGATATCAAGGATAAATAATCCACAATTTCCTGACTATCTGATGACTGGAACATAAAGCTCCAAGAACATTTCCAATTCCCTTCGTTCTGGAACGGTCGGAGTTAATTTCGTTTACGAACCACACAAAGGCTTCGGAGTTTTTCCCAAATCCTTTTCCCGGTCCTTCCCTTGCATTCCCCCATGGAGGAAGGCAGGATGGATCGTTTGGCAGTGACTCCTTGAACCCTCAGGGTGAGGAGACAGAGGAGCCAACGGGAGAAGATAAGAAAGCAATTGTGGATCTGTCACCGGAGCAGGCGGAATCGTCGGCCCGGAGATTGGCAGAGGTTAATTAAAAGCGTGAATCCCAAATAATTCCATTAAATTGGGACCAATCCCATTTGGAATAGCCATTTTTCATCCCCGGCCCATGAGCTCTGATTGAGTTCAAAGTGTGGGTTCAGGTAACGCCTGATGGGAATTGTTAAAATCCCAAATTCTTGGATGCCTGGAATGGTGTGAGTGATTCCAGGGGTTTGGGCAGCCGGACCCCACCGTCCTGTGAAGGAGACAGATGTGTGCAATTAATTTTTTTTAATTAATGGATCGATTTTGCCCTCCTGCGTCTGTCTTTCCCATGCAATTCCTTCCATTCCAAAGTCAATGCAAGGAGATTTCCCTGTTTTCCGTGACTGGAGGGATAATTCCTTCTCTCCTTCAGGGAATTATCCAAATAAAAGCATTTTTGACAACTTTTAGCTTATTAAGATTAATTTTTAATTGCACTGGAGTGCAAACATTATCCAAAAAATCATTTCCAGCTCCTGAAACTTGGAAACTTTGGAGTCTTCAACCAAAGAGATCCAAAGAGATCCCAAAAATCCTGATAAAAATTTTGATTCCAAAATGGGAACTTTTCAGAAAATCCTTGGCTTTCCATGGACTTGCACATTTAACATTGAAGCCTGGAGTGTTAAATGGGATTTCTTTGGGATTTGAATGGGATTTCTTTGGGATTTAATGGGGATTTCTTTGGGATTTAAATGGGATTTCTTTGGGATTTTAATGGGATTTCTTTGGGATTTTAATGGGATTTCTTTGGGATTTGAATGGGATTTCTTTGTCAGTGGTGACCCACAGTTGACTCATTCAGTGGCTGCTCCACAGTAATTGATTTCCTTGTTTCCCTGTAATCATCATTTCTGGAATTGGAGCCTTTTTTTTTTTGTTGGCTGGAGAACAGAAAATCCTCTTCCATTCTGGAAAAGTTAAATCCTGACTCCCAGGGCTTTGTGCTGACTCAAGCTGGCACCAGGGTCGTTTTCAGTTTGGCTGAAGTGGATTTTTAGGTGCAATCCAAGCTTCAAATGTCTTGGCTGAAGTTGTACCTAATTCCCAATTTCTGGCCAGCAGCTCCTGGGCTGCTTCATTTAAAGGGAATATTTTGTGTGGGTGAGAGGACAATGCAAATTCTCCATTAAATCCAGGGGTTTTTTTCCAAGCAGGAATGGGGAGAAGGGATAATTAAAAGTTATCTTTCTTCCCGAAGCAGAAATGAGAACATTTTTCTGTATTTTGGGATGCAAAACAACGATTTATCACCGGTTTAATAAAAAGTGTTTAATCTCGTTGGAGAGAGATTGAAAAAAGAGATTTTAATTTAATTACAGTGGCAGCATTTCAGCCACAAGAGCTCTGCCAGCCCTGAAGAATTCCAATTGGGATTTCCTAAAAAAAAAATCTGTAAATTAGCTCAGGAATTCTGTTTGGAAATGGGAGTCACAGGAGTCTGAGCCTTCCCAGCTGAAAATTTGGAGAATTCCGACGTCCCAGCTGAGGAATGTGTCCCGAAGATTTTGAACCCAAAACCTCAATTAGGACAGGACATGGGGTGATGATTTTGAGCTGGAAGAGGTGGATTTGGATGGATTCGATCTTTTTAAATGGAAAATGACATTGGGATCCTTTGGGAAAAGTGGGAATTTGTGGTGGTTTTGGATTGGGAGTGTGGGAAAGTTTGAGAGCACTTTGGGATTCATTTCAGCTGGGATGGGAAGAGGAGTTGGGAGATGGAGATTTGTGGAGCTGGGAATGGGAATCATTCCCTGGAGAGGGACTGGGGACAAGGGCTGGAGGGACAGGACACAGGGAATGGCTTCAGATTGGAAAAGGGGAGATTGGGCTGGGAGATTGGGAATTGGGAATTCCTGGCTGAGCTGGAATTGCCAGAGCAGCTGTGGCTGCCCCTGGATCCCTGGAATGCCCAAGGCCAGGTTGGACATTGGGGTTGGAGCAGCCTGGGATGGTGGGAGCTGTCCCTGCCCATCCAGGGGGCGGAACTGGGNACTGGATGGGATTTAAGGTCATTTAAGGCTAAAATTTGATTTATAACATTTTTTTTTCCCAAGAGTTCGCCCATCTTTCCAACACTGACAAGATGAGGATCCACCAATGCTTTGCTTTATCCATGACCATTCCATCACCATCCATCAATTCCATCAGAAATTCAGGAAAATCCAGCCTTTATCACCTGGCTGATTTATCCCACAATCCTGCCTCTATTTTGGGCCTAAACCAGGGATAATTTTCCAAAGTTCTCCTCCTGGGAGAGGACAGAAGATCCTGGAGTTCAGGCACCGCATTAACCACAGGGAGAGCTGATGTTCATTCCAAGGTCTGATATCGAAATCCATCATGGAAATCAATTGGATTAAGCTGCAGGCACTTCATTAACACAACCCAGAAACCCTGGGAAGAAACGAGAGCCCACAGGAGGTGTCTGAGAGAGGAATTCCCTGCTCTGTTCATCCTGCTGGGAATTCTGGGCACGGATTTCTCCCAGATGAGTCTCTGGATTTACTCTGCACACCAAAACCGAGCCAACACCAAGGTCAGAGGGAATTCCTGGAAATTCCGGGCGTGAATTGTCCCAGCAAACCGTCGGGCAACTGAAAATCCCAACAAAGAAAAAAATCATTTGGGTTTTTATCTCTGTAATTTTTTTTTTCCTTTTTTCCTGAATGATTGCTCTGGGCAATAGAGGAATTGTGCAGGGCTTCAAAATCCCGGGAAATCCAGCAGGAAAACCCATCTGGCTCTCCTGGGGCTCTTTAGCTCCTTTTAACGCCGTTCTGAGGTTGGCAAGGAGAGCTTTTTCCTGGCAGGAATTGATTCCGGGGAATCGGGTTTGTGATAAATAAAAGCTCTGATCCACCCGGAGCCTCCGGGACCCCTCGGTGGAGCCTGGGATCATCCAGGAGCTCAAATCACAGGGATGTGGGAAGGGAACTGAGACCTCTGGGTCCATCAAAGGGAAAATATTCCTTATTCCTGCTCTGCTCCCAGGGCAGGTTATTCATCTCCTGGTTTAACAGATATTCCCCAGCTCAGCTCCCTGGCATTGCAGCCCAGGGAGGTTTCCCTAAAAACCAAATGGAACCCGGAGGTGATGATTTAATTTCTGCTTCTCCTGACAGAGAAATATCGATTCTCCTCGTATTTAGAGCCGAATTTATTGCTTTTATTATCCTCACCCCGTAGATCAGAGAAGCCCAGGATGGTTTGGGTGGGAAAACTCATCTCATCCCACCCCTCCCATGGAGCTGAAGGTGCAGCTGGATAAATTCCCTCTGCCCATCCATTTGTCAATTTTAATGGGATATTTCCTCCAGGAACGCAGCCAGTTAATTGCCATTATTTTGTCTCCATCAACACCAAGGCTCCTCAGAGTCTCTCAGGCCCGTCTCCCCTCGGAATGATAAATTCCAGCGGAGCGAAAACGCTGTGAAGTGTCAAAATGTGATGGGTGCACACCTGAAACACTGAAAATAGACAAGAGGAGCCGGCATTTGACGGCCCAGGTCACATTTCATTCGCCTGGAGGAAAGAAATCAGGATTTATGACAGTTCTGCTCATGCAGGAATAAAAAGGTGCTGTCTGAGGAAGCGGAGGGTTCACAGAGCGTCTGTGAAATCCACGGAAAATAGAATCCAGCTGAGCTGGTTTGACGTTAATTACGTGTTTAATTTTTCCTGAATAAACTGTATAAAGAATTTAAAAACTCCTAAAAAGGAAGGGAGTGGAATCCCATTTCTCAAATATTTGCCACTCAAATACATCAGGATTGAGCGTGGAATCACTGGAATTGGGCTGGAAGCAAAAAAAATTGGTTGGTGACACTTTTCCTTCACTGATATCACTTCAGGATCAGTTTTTCCACATATTTGGAATTGGAATTTGGATAAAAACATTTCAATTAAAGCTGCATATTAATTATGCATCAATTAACCTTAATTACTCTGGATTGAGCTGGGAAAATGGCTCCACAATTCCTCCTTACTTCATTTTCCTGGGGGAGTGTTTTCCTGTAGCCATGTGGACTTTCCTGCAGGGTTTGACATTAATTACGTGTTTAATTTTTTCCCAAATAAACTGTATAAAGAATTAAAAAATTCCTAAAAGGGAAGGGA
>VWYP01025454.1:488814-543801 GCA_013400435.1 Pycnonotus jocosus | reverse complement strand
GTACAATATTGTTTAAAGTATAGATATTTAGAATCAATAATCTGAAAAGCTACAAAATATATGTGCATCTCTTAAAAGAATTCACAGAAAATAGAGAAAAACAGTATTGCAAATTCTATGCTTATAATCATCATAAATGGAAAAAACCCATCATAAAAGATTTTACCAAAATGTTCTTAGGACTGAGGTTTCTGTTAACAAAAATAATTTCAGAATCTTCCTCATTTTCAAGGTACCTATTTTCTTTTTACATAACTTTAGCTATTTTTCTCTCAAGTAAAATCAAAAAGTTAGCTGATAAATTTCAGCCTGAAACAATTCAAAATTGTTGAAATGTGATTTTACAGACAGGCTTAGAATAAAAGAAAGGTTCATTTTGCAGGCGTGTTTTTAGTGCAAAAATAAAGTTTTCTTCCTGTATTTATATTGCTGACATTACCTATTTCTTATTTTTTGCCTAAATTCTCTATTTTTCTCCTCATGTTCTTAATTTTTACATTTCAAACTCTCCAGTGCTTCATTTATATTTAGAATCCTTTAGTTTATGGCCAGTAGATTGCATTCCTTGATGGATTTCTAATTAACATTAAACCATTAAGACACCTCAACATAAGCTAAAATTATTTCATAAGTTGAAATTATTTACAGAAGACACAAGTATGTAAATATTTTTAATTCATTTACATGAAAAAAAATATACTGTTTCTTCCACAATTTTTATCATTTAAGAAGCAGCATCTGATAATTTTACACTCCCATCTACATGGGCTGCTATTTTGTTATTTAAATATTCTATATAAAAATATTTTGTAAGGTAAGCAATACAAATTTCTCACGTTTCTTTGTGATAATTAAACAATATTTTTTAAAAATAAATCTAAAAGGAAGACTATTAAAGAGAAATTAGGGATGTTTTATGCTATAGCATGCATTTGTGCATTGCCCTTGCAGTGCATCCTGGCAGAATCTTTAGGCTTCACAGCCTCAGTGAGGGCACACTCACAGCCTGATAATTCATATGTGATATATGTGGTATAACTAAGCAGAATACCTCAAGTTTTTCTCAGCTTTAAGATTTTCCTTAATATCTCAATATCTCTCTTTATTTGAATCATGCAGAGATTAATAGGATCACAGAATGGTTTGGGTTGGGAGGGACCTTACCGATCATCTTCTTCCAACCCTCTCTGCCACAGAAAGGGACACTTTCCACTAGCTCAGGTCACTCACGGCCCCATACAACCTGGTCTTGAACACTCTCAGGGATGGAGAATCCATAACTTCTCTGCGCAAATCAGTAATGGATCAATCACTGGAACTTAAGGAAGAATGGAGAAGCAACCATCTAGAGGATAAGGAAATCATTTAAAGTGGCCTTAGATGGATAAAGACATAACAGTTCACATGAAGCCTAATAAACTTTGTTTCCTTCCCTCTCCTTCCTCTGCAGAAGTTGAAACATCATCACATCCCTGCAGAACTTACCTATAAGATTCATACAGTGAGGAGAGTCCAACTGGAATGTGACCAGACAACAAGCATATTCTTTGGTCTAGTACTAAGATTGATAATAAAAATCTTAGAGAATAATACATGTGGGGAAATCAGGACAGAATTAGGATGCAGGTACATTCAATGGCATGTAATTTCCTGCTGTTATCTCGAGCATCTCATGAAGAACAGATTTACATAAGGGCCTTTGTTCCCATATCCCAGCAGCTAAGGAGGGACTTGTTATCTTGACCAGAATGTCACAGCTCTGTTGTCCTTCTCTAGGATTCCCTAGGGTTCTGGAAATTCTCCTTGGATGGCTTCCTAAATCATTGGGGGCTGAAAGTCTTAACCTGAATGGCTAGGAATTGTAAAGCATGATCTGAGAGAAAACTGCAATGACGCACCTTTGCTAACCTAGAAAGAGGAGATAAAAAACCAAATTGTTAAGCCTCTCAATATGTAAAATACTCTGAGAAATACAATGCCCCAACCCTAGAAATGTTCAAGGCCAGGTTGGATGGAGCTTTGAGGAACCTGGATAGTGGGAAGTGTCCCTGCCCTCAGCAACGGGTGGAACTAGATGATCTTTACGGTCCCTTCCAGTCCAAACCATTCTTTGATTCTAAACATAGTTTGGGTGAAGTGTGAGAAAGACAAAGAGTTGGCTATATCTTCAGGGGAAAAAAAAGCCCCAACTGATTAAGTATGAGCAAAATGTCCTAGTTTTTAAATTGCTACTACATAGGAAAAACATTATTCAGAAATGTTTTTCCTTCTTTCAAGGTTTTTAGAGCAAACATTTTGACAGGAATTACTTGAAATAGTGTCACACTGTGCAGGTAATTAGTGAAGACAAAAGAATAAAGAGTGATAGTTAAGTATGAGAACAATTTCATAAGAAGGGTTGCTTCTAATCTTTGAAAAACAAAGCCCATGTAGATACAGAAAATAGGTTTAATCCATACAGATATCTTTTGTAATGTAAATCTGAGGAGCGTAATAAAAAGAAAATTCAGAGTTGTCCTTACAGTGTCAAAAGTTGTAACACACCAAACAGATCACATATGAAATTTAAAATCAGCATGAGCTAACATGAGAAAGAAGAGCTAGGAAAAATAACACTGAAAAACATTTGCTCACATCACTTATTCAGTCTTCAAACTTATTGGTGGACATGAAAATTTTCGTGTTCTAATTTGGTCTGATTCAAGCCCCACTGAAGCCACTGAAAACAATCCAAGCATTCTCCTGATGGCCAAAATATATAAATTACCTCTGAAATACTTCTATGATGATCAGAAGAATAACTTTGAGCTCTGTGAATATCCACGATTATTTGTAAATATATTTTCAGTTTGTTGATTTAGCCATGTTTTTGAAGGAAACTGGCAATAACAAATCAGCTTTTTGCTAAAATTATTTTGGTTCACCTTTAGGTGGTCACCTAAAAGAGCTATTCCATGCTCCACCTAATCCCTGTTGTGCAATGTCTGTCTTTGTCTTGTCTTGGTCTTAATGATCAGGTAGTACCTGCTGAGGTATGTCTGGCCATCAAACTCAGATGGAAATATAAGCAGAAAGAAAAATAAAAGAACAAAAAAGGCTTATTAATAAGTATTGACTCTATTTGAATATAGTTGTGTTCTCAATATCTGTTGGCAGCAATTTCTGGCACCAGTAATAGAAAAAAGCCTTTAACACACAGCTAGAATAAAAAGGTAAGAACATGTCCATTGGTGTCTGTAATATGACTGTATCTTTGCTTTTGCAGGGGCAGGTACTGTGGTTTTGTCTTTGCTTTTTTTTGTTTGTTTTTGTTTTTTGGGGGTTGGTTTGTTTGTTTGTTTAGGTTTGTTTTTTTTTTTAATTCTGGGCATGCTTGGTATATTCAGCTTCTCAGAAATCCTCCATGTATATTCTGGATTCCACTGGATCCTTAGCAGGACCTAGTTATCAAGATGGACAATCCACAATGGTATGTACAAGAGAATGAATTTCATATTTATTTACATTTGTATACATGGACATATATATACATACATGTAAAAAAAATAACAGGTTTTGTTGTGGGCTTCTAAATCCTGGTCTAGGCTTTTTCTATTGGTTCCACAGGAGCTGTCACTGAAACTGAAAAGTCAGGCTCTGTGAGGAACAGCAGTTCAGATTTTAGAATACAAAGTACAAGATTTCAAAATTAATTATAGGCAAATATATCAGAAAACAGGGAAATTTTAGGCAAATAGGGTATCATTATGCATGATGTAAAAGTGTGTCACATGTCATCTCAGGTTAAAAAATCTGCTGAATTCAGAGGACATTTGTGCTGTCCACTGCCTGTACACATTATTCCAGATAGTTTAAAAAGATAAGAAATATTAGGCAGATATGTGCCCAAAACCACAAAATAGCCAGGTCATTTATAGAACTGTAAGATGGTTATGATATTTTTAATAATCAAAGCAGAAAAATAATACTGAAACAAAATAACAAACAAGAGATTTCTACAGAATCTACCAGTTCTAATTTTAAAATCAATGTTTATATTTTTACTCTTACAGAGAATCTTAACTCTTAAACATACAAAATATTCAGGCATTCATGTACTTTTCAATAAAAAATACTCATTTACTTGCTTGTTTATAAATATTCAAGACTCACTTTGCTGTTCCAACATTTTGCATCTTCCTGGATTTCTGCTTTTTGCTTCACTAACTCCTCAAGGTGTTCTTCATCCTTTATAATCTTCTCTTTTATTTCTTTTAACTTCATACAGTATTTGGTCCAAATAAATTCAGAACGCTTTAACTCATTTCCTAATAGAAATACACACAAAGTGAATCCATCTATTTGGAAATACTCCAAGGTAGTCCCTCTCCATAAAGGAAAATGTAAAGCAGATCTGAATTAGTAAAGATTTATTTTGATTCTTTACTACATTCCTTGAACAGGTAAGCATGAGATAATTCCAAAATATCCACATTGGGAAGTTCATGCAATTTCAGCCAGATAACAAAACTACTCATGCTACCAGCTCACTCACACTTCAAGCCTGCCAACATTACAACTTTTAATTGGACCTCTGAGCAGGCGCTGGAGTAGTTAAAGTCAAGGCTTTGTTTCATACTTCACACGTTAACTAAACAAAATAGGAGTCAGCACTCCGCTAGTGGCTAAATCTGCTTCAGAGCCATGCTCACTCTTACAACACACTGCACTGCAGTTTTGTGGACAAATGTCATTTGTGAATTAAATTTTTCACCAGCATGAATTGTTCATGATAAAAGGAATTTGAAGGAAAGGTCAAAGGAGGGGTTAAGGACTATACTTTCACTATGAATAGCAGATTTAAGAACATTATAGGAAGGAAAATTTGCCATAATTACAGAACAAGATACTAATAACTACAATAATTATCCGGAAAACACTCCCATGAAACATGGTTTTAGGCCTCATTATAGGCTGCAAAAAATGCCCTTTTTTACATTTGTGAATGGATTTGACAAAAAGGCAAAAGAAATAGAGTCATATCAGGTGAAAATTTTGCAATGGCTGCTGGTGTTTGTCCATTATTATTATTATTATTGTTTCAGCAGGCAGAAAAAAAGTTCTTCCATGCTGCCATGAGAACTGTTCTGGTCAATAACATATTCCAAAGTGCACCTTAAATTGTAAAATAAATCCACCGTTGCAGAACTAAGATCAACAGTACCTGAGTTTTAGAGACAATTATTGCAGTACAGCCCAAAAAACCCTCTGCAATAAGACTAGAGAAAACAATCATAAAGACACTTTATCACTAAGTCAAGAGCCTTTTCTGCAGGATCATTTAAGAGACATTCCTCATTTATTTGCTTCCAAGATTTCATCTAATGCTGAAGTAAAGACTTACCTTGCAAGGTGTCACAGGCTGTGTATAGCATGGGTAATTTGAACTTCCTTAGGTCCCACTGCCCAGGAAAGAGACATATAAATAGCATTTGGAATTATTCTAACAACATGTAGCAGTCAAAGGCTGTAATTTTCTTCTCATATTGCCTATCAGTTACAACTTTCTGAGTCGTAGCTGTCATGAAAAATTACAGCAGCATCAGCCACAATGCGTGTGTGCAAGCCACAGACTGTGCTGCCTGATTTATAACAGCCTCAGTATTTTCACTTTCATGCAATCTTCATCATTTTCTCAGTGATGGCACTGAACATAAAGAAAAGAGTATGAACTGCAGAGCAGTCTTTCAAGTCTGTGCCACCACAAATCTGTCTTTCTCATGCTTATCGAGACTACGTTATTCTAGTCCTTCTCAAACAGCAGCTGAAGGGATCTACTTCCTCTGTAATGTAAGCACGACTTTAATTATCAGTTTAGCAAATAGATGCAAAAAGAAAAAATTAAAATACACAGTAAAAAAACCCACAAAACCAAAAAGAAAAAAAACCACAAACAAAAAACCAAAACAGAGCAAACCCCAACCAACAAACAAAAAATCAAAACACCCCAAAAAACCAAAAATAAATGCTTCACAGGGGGATAGAAAAAAGAGTTTTTCTACTTGACTTTTTCCTGAAAATGCTGATATTCCTAAAACAACTGCTATCATTAGCATTTCCAGTTTAATTTACAGTCATGCAAAACAGCTTACAGGGTGCACAAGAGTCTAAGTCAGTGTCATGTGGCATGAAAAGGAAATCATATAACTAGGTGAAACAGAAAACATACATGGCATATTTCTGTCAGTATAGATGATTAATTTTGGTGTTATTTACCTATTGACATTATCATGGGAATTTTACTTATATAGTGACTTCTTTCAAAAGACAAAAGAACAAAGTCATTTTAAAGCATCTCAGAACAAATGTTAGCTATAGGAAAATACCGCACTTACTTTCTTGCACATGAAACAATTTCAAGCATCCCAATTTCCACCAAGACCATCAAAAACCCCAGAAAAACTGTCCATGGTGCCCTACAACTACTAAGCAAGCTAAGAGCTGTGATGCAATGACAAAATTTAGAGGGAACTGAACAAAATCTTGCATAAAAAACATTTAAAAGGTGAAGTAGTCACAAGACAAGATGAAAAAATTCCAATATTAATAAAAAATGAAGAAGTAAGATCAGATGATCAATTTTCATTGAAAAAATAGGTTGGAGGATGGTATCTCAAAATCCCATATCTGTTGTTTAGATATATTTACAAATTATGTGAAAGGACAGGGGTAGTGAAATTAAAAGTCTGCATATAATGTGATTACAACAAGAAAGGTCAAACAAGCTAAAAAAGTCAGAAAAATATGAGGACAAACTAACCAACTGGGGAATAAAAGAGCACATACCATTTTGTGTCCAAACTTGAAGTAGAAAATATATAAGGTACATCTTAAAATTCTAAATAGACTGTCTCTATTTGAGAGAAACGTGTATATTTCCACAAACACCCAGAAAATCTACCCAACATACAGCACAGTTAAAGAGGCCAAGAAGGTTAAATTAAGCAAGAAATGGGATGGAAAATATTAGAATAAAAACAGGAGTAATGCATCCCTCTTAAAGTCCGTGACATGGCCCAAGTTGAAATACTCTTCGTATTACCTTTCAATCCATTCCAGAAAACTGTATCACAGAAATGAAAATTAATCAGAAGGCACCTTAGAAAGGTTCTAAAATACAGAATTCTTCTTATAGTACATTGAAAATAATCAAAATTGCTTTAGAAAAAAGAAAGAAATAATGAACAAAGAAGTCCAAAGTCACAGAGAATATAACTTAGTGAAGAATGTTGACAACACACAGAAATATTTAATATTACATACACCTTAAGACTTCAACTCTTAAGCTACAGAAATTTGTGTACATCTGGAAAAAACTTAATATCTGCTGATCACACTCTATTAATACAAATCAATAAGGAATAAAGTTTAATAGTACGTATACAATGGAATAGTAAAAAAAATGAAAGAAAATGGGAAAAAATATACTTTAAACAATATTTTTTCTGGTGTTACATGATAAAATCACTTCTAGCAACAGTTACTATAATCAGACTATCTGCATAGATGCATAGTAATAAATCACATGACATTTTGGTAATACATCTTATTCAGTACCTGATCTTTACCATAATTAAAATCAACATGAGGTTTGCAATGATCTTAACAAGTTGCAGAATCAAGGTCCATGCTTTCTGATTTCTCTCAGCTGGAACCCACAAAGGAGCTAATGAGTATTTGATCAGATCATCTCCATATACATATTTAAACAATAATTAAAATTCCAAACATTATGAAGACATTGTGAAGCTTGCATTCCCAGGCTCATATGCCCTAAAAACAAGTATTATTTCATATTCTTCACACACGTCTTCTTTTGCTTAGACATACACAGTGATGTTATTTGAAGAATTACGTGGCAATTTTCAGAAGTCACTCCAGCTTTCTCAAATGTTATTACGAAATTCTGATCTCAGGTTTTGTGTAATAAAATACTTCCAGTTTAGCTATATATCTGACCACAACTTTAATTTTTCATGTACTAATATTCTTTTCAGAGTGTAAACTAGGTTCTGAAATTAAATTAAATCTCAGTTAACTAAAAACAAATGTATCAGCTGTGGATCTACCTTAGAGGTAATAAAATATAATTAGCAAAAAAATCTCTAATATAATGGCAAAATTACCCTGACTCAATAAAACCAAGACTTACAATTTCGCTGTAAAGATTAGGATCAAAATAGGAAAAAAATATAGACATGGTTGAAAAAGAAACAAGTCAGAGAGAGATGCTTAGATCTCCAGTATTGCTAAGCTATTCATCTTAGAGAAAAATACATTTTTTGATCCTACACTGACTCATCCTTCCTGAGACATGGACAGTTTGGATCATATTACAAGTGCATCAACACTTTACAAGTGCAAGGCCAGCACTCCTCCAACAGCAACATCATTTGAGTGAATGCATGTTACCAAGATGCCTCCTGCTCCCATATTAGGGGTGAACTTATTACAGGGAGAGCTGTGACCCTTCTTTAGTTCTGCTCTTTAGTGCCAATGACAAAGAGATCCACAGTGATGTGATATCTTATAGAAATGGGATTATTTTATCTAAACAACCTTCTCTAGTTCAAGAATGTCTCAGTAAGATTTCTGCTCTGACTTGCAAGCATAGATCTCCCTGGATAGCAGACATCAAAAGCACCAGTCATATTAGCCAAAGAAATGAGTTCCTGATGTTGATAATACCTAGGTCAAAAAATACTGTACAAGTGCTGTGTTTTTCAAAAGTCAGGGTTACTTTCTGCTTCAAGGCTAAGTAACTTCTAAGATTTTGAGGCAGGCAGCAAGTACTCCTGTGGGACTAAAAAAGGTGTTTCAGGGTCCTGAGCACTAACCAGTTTTTGAAATAAAGTTGCTGATGTTTGTAACCTAAAGAAACTGAAAATGACACAACCAACTCACACTATTTTAATCAGGTGCAGCTCTTAACTATGGCATATAGAGTACCATATATCACTATATATGGCACTAAACAGTAAGCAAAACAATCACAGTTATTAATTCCAATTATTTCTTGAAGAAAGAACTTAAAATTTAAAACCAAGAGAAAATGTCTACAGCTACTATGACCTCATCTTTATGTATCTCTGAGAGTGGGTCCCTTCACAGAGTTGATTGGAATACCTTACTCCTAAATTCTACTGTGTGTCTCGTTTTATCCAAACATATCTTACTAAAGAAGTTGACACACAGTTTAGATAGAATCACAATTCTTCCAATTTGGTACATCAAATGAAAATGTCACTCATGGTATCCTCTACTCTCTCAGTTACTTGAAGATTTTGTTTTGGACTTCTTGGTAGACAGGCCTACATAAGAGATTTCACAGACTGAAAGCAGGCATTACTATGGGCAATGTACAAATATACATTGGGCTGGGATCTAATTAATTTTCTTCCTAGTAACAGGTATGACGTGTTATGTGGTGGTTTTGTGCTGGAAATGGTGTTGTTTCCACACAGGGTAGTTAGCAGGGCTTACACAGAGTCAAGCCCTTTTCTGCACCTCACCCTACCAGCGAGCAGGCTGGGGGTGCACAAGGAGTCGAAGGGGACACAGCCAGGACAGCTGACCCCAACTGACCAAAGGGATATCCCACACCATATGGCATCAGGCTCAGCATATCAAGTTGAAGGGAGGAAGGGGTTGTTTGTCAGTGATGGTGTTTGTCTTCTCAAGCAACTGTCAGATGTGATGGAGCCCAGCTTTCATGGAGATAGCTGAACACCTGCCTGCCCATGGAAGTGGTAAATTAATTTCTTGCTTTGTTTTCCTTGCGTATATGTCTTCATCTTTTTCTTTTAACTGTCTTTATTTCCACCAGTGGCTTTTTTAGTTTTTACCCTTTTAATTCTCCACACCATCCTGGCTCAGGGGAAGTGAGTGAGACACTGTGTGGGGCTCAGATGCCTACAGAGTTAAACCATGACAATCAGCTATTCACATTGCTTACTTTTTGTCTTTTTAGAATGTCTGGCCTTGTGCTGCTGGCTTGTAAACAATGAAAATGACAAAGTTTATTTCTGCTAGTAACAACCTCTGGAGTTCAATGATTTCGCTGCAGAGATGGGTTGGTTTGTGGCATAAGATCCTCAGGTATGTACAGATGAGAATGACCTTTGGCAAAGAGGCATTCACTGAGCAGAAGTGAAAAACAGCTCTTACAGGTATTACACCTGTGCTGGTGGTAAGAGTAGCTCTCATAGTTCACAGTCATATTTAAATGCATAGAGAAAGATTGTCACAGCATTGTGGAATCATCCAGTTGTGTCACAGACACAGATAGCCCATCTCTTTGAGGAATCTAATCCTGCTGTGAAGAACTTCATGAAATTTCACTCTTAGTCCAATAAACTGAATTCTCCTCTACAAATGATCTCCTCTACAAAACATCATATGTTCCATTCACAGTACTTCCTGTGAGCTGAATGGATCAGTGTATGGAAACAGAAATCCTGCAGTAAGAGAACTTCAGTGTCTTCATTTTGAAGGGACATGGCAGTAACCTGAGATGATAAATGGATCTGTAGACAACAGACACCCTTTAAAGTCCTCATTTCTTTAAAAAATATGAAATTCAGTAACAAGAAACATTTCTTCAGCTCTGTAAATCCTCCTTTACAGCTCTTAGGTAAACTAAGTGACTAAGTCACAACTCTATAGTGACTTTAAATGAAAATGATTCTTTAGAAGAAACAGGGAATGGGAGATTGACAATCCCTTGCAATGATTGTGCTGGATGGGAGATTTAGCATTGGTCTTACTGCCTTGAATAGAGCATCAGTGAGCAGGACAGGTTTCAACCCCTGCTGTATGAGAGGCACTTTTTAACATCAATGCTCTGAATTACCAGAACAGTGCATGCTGACCCAACTTAGGTAGTGCAGAGCACAACTTGAATTACAAAACTGGAATGTAAATTCCTAGTGAACCCAGGTAGTTCTGAATTAGTAAGATGGACCAAATTTCATGACTTACTATGCAATTTATATACTCCATAATTACTATATACAGTTTTTAAATACCTGATATTTGAAGAACAGGTGCTGTCACATGGCTGTGGTACAGAAGTGTCTGCTACAGCCACTCAAGATATTTCAAAAATTTATTGCTGCCTTTCAGTTATTCCTGTGAGCTTTCCTCATCTCAAATGCAAAAAAAAAAAAAAAGGCCACTGTGTCACTTGTCACTTTGCCAGATAAAAGCTGGCAATGAGCCATGGGCATATGCAGCAAAGTTGAGTGTAACCTCCTACCAAACATCAAATACTTGATATTTTTGTTCTTTGGCACAGTTAATCTTGGTGCTGACTCTTTGTATACTCAGAGATGGAAAGAAAGGATTATTTGTCAGTTAGTGGCCGTTAGTGGTGTCCCATTGTTACTATAGCTCTACTTGATAATCCAAGGGTTAATAACTTGGCAAGAGGTTACAGCAAGGAAACTCCAACATAAGTCACTGCCATATAGAAGGTACCAATCCAGTAAAGTAATTTTGTTGGTTTGTAAAAAAAAAAAAAGGTAGAAAAAGTATTTTGATAAATTCTAGTAATTTGTGCGGTGAATAAGAATGATAGCAAAATGTCCTGTCAAAGTGATTAAAAATTCATAAGTAAGCAATATGAGGCAAAAATGGCATGCTTTAGGAGTTGATTCATGAAACTTTATATCTGAATATAATTCTGGACATCATGTCTTCCTTATTCTGTTAATGCAAGCTAAGACAAAAGAAGCAAACACGTATGTATAATTCTTTTATTTTAATTGAAGAAAAGAACCAGGAGAATTTAAAATAATTTCTAAAAGCAAATTTTCTATAGTTTGATTGCCATTATTAAAATCAAAAGGAAATTATAATGCCATAGTGGATAGCTCTAATTTGTATTGACTCAATAGCATATCAGCATATTTAATTTTCTCATAGACACGTGCATCTTTTTTCAGGTTCTTCATCAATCCTTTTCATTGTCTTTTGTGTTTCTACGAGTTCACAGTGAACATCACTGCATATTTTTGATGTCAGAAAACAAGTTTTCTGAAAGATTTTATATTTAAAAAATACATAATATTTCAAATAAAAAACAATTCCAAGATTTGTCTGATCCTTGTCAGTTTAAAAATTGATGTTAAAAGCTGAAGTGCCAGGGAAAGACAACAGACTGTGCTGTAAAATTGCATAATTTAAAGAAATGTTAGCAAGAGGGCTTTCATTCTGTCACAGAATTTTGGAGCTATTTTGAAAAGGTGGCTACTTTCATGGGAAGATAGTGACCTCTGGAGCAGAAAGAAAGAAATAATGTGCAAAGAAGCCACTGAGGTTTCACTCAGTAACCTGCCAAAATCATTATCGAAACATGTCTAAGAGGCTGTGCAGCCTTTGCAGCCAATGCAATGACCATATTTTTTAATGGGATAGACAATATTGGGGCACTCAGGTTTTAACAACTCTCAAATAGAAATATGCATGTCTGTTGTCTCTGCTTTTTTAAAATATTACAAATATAAACTAATAACATGATGTAAAATCTTTATTAGAATCTAGTTTAACTTCACTGTTTAAACTAGTTCTCTGGATATTAAAAACTAGAGATTCAAAATTAAATAATTGTTTTAATTGCAAAGGTAACTAAGTATGCTTTTTTTGGATCATGGCAGGAAACCCCAAACCTGAGTAACAGTTAAATCAGAGTACAATAAAAGTCACAGATCACGTATCTGACATTTAAAAATTCTGTTGAAATGAAATATATAAATATGATAAATACATATATATAAAGACATATAAATACAGTAATAATAAGTCTATCTTCTTGTGATATGCAGTGACAATTTTTGGAAAGAAAGGGGAAAAAATCTCTGGAAAAAAAGAGGGGTTTAAAATAGCCTTTAAAAATATTGTAAGTTTACTTCATGAGTTTTATTTTAGTAGACCTCAATACTTTATCTGCATATAATATATTTTAGGACATTAACATGAAAAAAAAAAGACACACAACTTTAAAAAAAAGTTACTAGCTTGATTTTTAATTAGAATTTCAAACATATAGCACTGATAGAATGGTGATATGTTTCATAACTCAGAACTAATTCATGATAGTTCTTATATTATTTGTGGAATAGGAAATCAACTTTTTCATTTTAGAAGTATTTTGACATGACTGCAGAGTTCCCTAAAGTTGAATTCAAAATAAAACACATTAAAAGAAACAACATTATGAATCACTTACCAAAAAAAAGACCATTTTAGACTGTAAGTACCTTGAAAGAGAGATTGTACTCTACATTTGTACTTATAAGGTATTACAGAAAATATATGGAAAATATAATAATTATTCCTAATATCTGAACTTGAGGTAGGACAGTATCCATCCAGTTATAGAAATCAATTTTAAGCTACCTGCAACTTTATTCTACTTTGATTATTTAGACTGGCATCCTCCACATCAGGCATTTATCATAAAAATTATTATTAATATTACAATCAATAAGTACCCTAAGTAAATACATTAGGAAAAATGTACATCAGCACTAAAGAAAAATTCAATCTTGTAAACTTTTTTTGACAGCTTCTGATGTCTCCATATTCTGAAACACAGATGTCTGTGAAAAAAGTGAAGAGAATTAACACAAATGTCAAAAAAGTGGTTTCTACCTTTCCCAGGAAACATCCCACATGAAATCATCTTACAAAGTTAGAACTACATTCCATGTATGCTTCAGAACTTTTATTAAAGGCTAGCAGCAGCATCTTCCCTGGACTCTGTCAGTTCTGAGTGCTTGTGCGCGGTGGGACGGGCACACAAAATGTAACGCAGCAGACTTTGGCACTTCCAGCAGACTGCTGCTCCCTAAAATGGCACCTACAGAATGGAAAGAAACTAAAAGAAACCTCTGTGACTGATCTGGATTTACCTTTTCATACACCCTCCACAGCTTTGTCCTTGGATTCAGCTTTTCTTCCAGCAGAGGGCTGTGTTTCTTCACGAAGCCTGTTTCCTCCCGAATCTCTCTGCTGGCTGCTCCTGACAGAGCTGGTTCTGTACCTGCAGCAGCTGACAGCTTTTACAATCAAAATGCCATCGTAGCTCCAAGGTATCTTAAACACACATTTAATATTCTGTTGAAAAGATAATTAGCACAACAAAATGTGAGTATCTGAATGACACCCTGATTACTAGTGAGATTAGGAAATAATGCTTGTCATAATGCTAAGACTTGAAAAATTTTGCAATAGGCTTCTTTGAAGGCCGAGAAAGGACATTGATGAAAAAAGATCCTCAGATATTGCATTAGGAGTGAATCTGGTTTATAAACTCATACTCAGTCATCCTAATATGTAAGTCAAGCAACTGTTCAAAGCTGGGGTGGTTTTGTTTTTATGAAGGAAATGAAAACACCTTGCCTTAAGGCATATGTAGAGGAGGCTATCATGACACAAGAACAGCTCTAGAGCTTCCTAGCCTCCAGCTATGGTGATGTATGACATATGTTGGTGCACAGAAAGAACAGGGCAAGTATAGATCCCACATCCTCTTGATATGAAAGCTGTTTTCAGTTCAAGGACACTTCCCGAACTAAATGTGTTCAGGAAAGTTAAACTAAAGATACAAACTCAAAACCAACAAACAAAACATATTTTCATTCTCACATACAACATACTCTTCTTGCCACACAGAAGTATTATCTTGTGACTGCCACACAGTCAGTCTTATGTCAGTTTGCTGCATTTTCTTTTCTGACTTTGGCATAAATTTCCTATGGGTCTTTACAAGAAAATAGGTGACTAGGCCACTGGTTGCTGAATAGCAACATGTATTTTATCTTATTTTGCCTAGGAAAAAAAAAGCTTATTACAGGTAGTGTTCTGCAGCAGCTGATGGGAAATTTATTGGTATAAAACTACAGAAAGTAAAGTAAGAATATCAGATGAGAAAAAAAATCAAATAATATCTCAAGAACAGTAAACTTTGCCATAAATTTGAGAGAGAAGTAGATTTTACTGATGTAAAAAACACTCTACCTCTGAGAAGTAGCTGTGAAATATTCAATGCAATCCCTTAACCGTCAATAAATCTTGCTGTGTTAACAAGACATAAATCCAAAATTTGAAAAATTATTATTTCCTTGCTAGTAAAAGTTAGCGATATTGTAAGAACAAGTGGCTTTTCTACATTGTACAAAGGTGTGCCTAACATTGAGATGAACAAAATGTGGCTTATATTGGATTTTTGTCCTATTTCAGGGAAAGTAATTTCTGAAGATTGGTTACATCAATGTAATTACCTGAGTGTGCTACAGGACATAGATGCAGCAGGAACTAGGAATAATGGAAAAAATCAAGGTAAGTCAAAGAAATAACAGGATCCAATGTCTACTCTGAATGGGTCATGCAAACTCTTAATTAATATCCTGGGTTTGTAATACTTAGGTTAGAGATAATTATAACATCCCTGACTGTCTTTATCCTCAGTTCCAGGTTAGCATATTTTTTTGTCTTAAAGATACTATGAATAATAAAGATATGAAAAGTTATAATCCTAAAAATTACAGAATTTACTCCAAGGGCATGACATCATACCAACATAGCCCACTGATAAACCAAGGGAGAAGAAACTGGTAAATTTTCACAGCTAAACTTAATACTGCTTTATTTCACCTTAAAAAAAATGCTGCATCATTGCTTACATTAACAGAACAGAAAATGTGCTAATTATATTCTACAATTCTAAACCTTTATTATTTAAAGAAAATGCTAAACACTAAAGAAAAAGCAGCAGAAATGTATAGCAACACATAAAGATAATTTACAGCTACATCATTGTAGGTAAGAACATCAAAAAATGAAATCTTGAGCTACTATGCTTGCAGTTCTTTACTTCTGTAAAATTGACCTTTCATTGCCACAGATTTGCTCCTGAAAACTCTCCAAATTTGCTCTCCAACCCGTCAACGATTTTTAGTTGAGTCTTTATTCAGTCTCTTCCTCTGTTTTCAGAGCATCATAAACGGTCTGTAAGAGGCAATTGCTTTTTAGATGAGCAACCTCTGCAGACTCTGAGCTCCTTAACACAGGTTTCTAATTTCCAAGTCAAAAGTTAGTCATTGAGTAAGCAAACAAACAAACATTTTCCTCCTATGTTGTTAGAGGAGTGCTATTTGACACTTAGCCTTCAGAAACGAGGGTAGAAAGCATTTGGGACTAAACTGGCTCTCCTCCATGACACACTGATCTTCATGTAGTTCTTGCCCATCACTAAACACAGTTGTGGGGGACTCTTGCCCTGCCACCGTGCTCTGGACAGTGAGATGTTTGTCAAAGACCTCTGGGTGGTGTGCACCAGAATATGCACATGAGTACAACCTTCATTTTACATCCAGCTACTTACTGTGACAAATTATGCCACTTTACTAAAGCCTAGGGACAGGTGATAGCTGCTTTTGCCCATGAGCCAGAACACAAACAACAAACTGCTAAGTAGCTTCTTTCTTTTTTTTTTCCTTTTTTTCCCCTTTAATTATACCTAGAAAAGGTAATGAAAAAGTCCTCAGAATTTGGGGTTTTAAGGATACATATCAATGATTTTGTCAAAAAAATTGTATTAAATATGTGAGAATTTTGTTCAAATTTATCGCATTTTAATTTTTCTCAAAACAAATAATTTATTTTTCTATTTCTAGTTTAATCTGTAGTTTAATTCAAATGCACTATTTTATAATTATGTTTCAGCTTCTCATTTCTTGCCCAAAACTAAGTATTTATTATCATCTTGAGTGTCTTGTCTACTCATGTTATTACTCAGAAAATGCTGAACATTTAATAGTACTTCCCATTTTCTTCCAGATATGTATCCAAGTGTATCAAGTTCAGAAATGTAAATATTGTAATCCTTTTACAGTAAACACAACTATAGTCATTTCTGGATTTTTACTCTTGGTAATGAGCTGACAGAAAAATTACAAATATTCTTAGTTTCAAAATCAGTACCTTTTCGCACGGCTGCGAGGAGTGGCTGAAGGCTCTGAAGTGACATACAATCAATATTCATGCCAAGCTCGTTCCTCCACTATTTCTCCAACTCCAAAGATTTTTCTCCATCATCAGCCCTTAGCTGCTTAATTAGCTCAGTAACTTTCAATAACAAAGCTTCTGTTTCCTGCTTCAAAGTTAACGTCTTTGCCATCTTTAAAAATACATTAGAAATATTTTTAAATGAAAACTTAATCACATGCTTTTTCGTTGAGCTTCATTCTCAACACAAAGCTGGTTTCTTCACAGTAAGCACAATTGGTTACATTTCTGTCTTTAAAAATGGATTATAATTGTTCCTTATGAAGGCTTAAACACACACTCTGAATTCCAGCTCCGTTCTCAGGATAAAGCTGACTCTTCACATCTATCAAGGCACAATTGGTTACAAACAAAACTTTCACATTCAGTAGGATTTTGCTCCAGCTTATTTCCAATGCAAAGCACGACAAAAATGTCTTAATATAGACGGCATAAAATTTTCATCTTTGTGTTTTTGCTTGGGTAAATAATCTCCAAATAACAGTACAAGTTCCTATTTATCTCAATTTTGTCAATAATTTTATTTAATTTTTCTAAGTAAGCTTCAATTAATTCATTAAAGTCTTTGGAGTTCTAAGACTACTCTGTATAATATCTCAACTGCCCTGTTTTATTGGTGATACACCAAACAATCATTCCATTCTGTGACATTTGGTTATAAAAAAATGTTTGGGGTTTTCTTAGGGAATTTTTTTTCATTAAAGATTCTTTGAGATCGTCATTCATTGTCCTGATGTACAAAACAATGGGAGTTATATAAGCAAGTGTCCAAGACTCTCCTCTTTTTTGATTCCACAGTCAATAATTCCCTAAATTATTTTGATTAAAACTCCTAAGGATTTAAAAGGAGGAAAACTACTTAAAATCTGGAGTGAAATTTTGGCCTTACTGCTATCAACAAAAATTTTATCACACAATTTACTGCAGATGGGATTGCCTCAGGCTAGTAGTACTTAAAAGGTTTCACACTGGTTTAAAAAAATGCACATGATCTCTTTAATATTTAAAACTTAATTTAAAAAATGCATATTCTGACTAAAGATGCAAATTATATGAAACAGAGTTCTTTATTGGGAGTATATTATAAATATCTTATAACAGCAATGTAGTATTTCTTTTACAAAAGAAACTAAATGAAAAAAACTTCTAGAGTTTCCAACACTCCACATAACCAGTTTAGTTGGTTGGAATCCAAGAGGATTTAAAATATAGCATGGATCTAAATAAAGACATGTAAATTATCTTCTTGCAAATAGTATGACTTAATAGTACTTAATATATCATTTAAATGTATGTGACTTTCAGCTTGACAGATGATACACGCAGATTTCAAAGGATACTCATATCATTTACATAAGACAGAGAGCAGGGAACAAAATTAATCTGCAAGCAAGAATGGGAAAAAAGTAACACAAGAAAGTCAAGAACACAAGCAAATCATCACAATGAGCACTTAAAAAGCTCATTCGCCTGTTGGAGCTGAAAACCAGGGGAGGAAAGATAATTACCACCCACTTATGTCCACATGTGAGGCTTAAAGGGCACATGCAGGTCCTTCATAGGCAGCTAAGATGGAACAAAACCTGTGGTCACAGAGTTACATCACACACATCCATAACTTGAGCACACATAAATTTGAAAGGACTCTTGGAAGAATGCCACAAAAAAAAAAAATCCCCTTGCCATGAAGATACAGCAGACAAAAAGCCTCTGCCAAAAACAGACCAAGAGAAGTATCATTGAAGCCTTCCTAGCTCCACATAAAATACAGGGAATAGGAAAAAAAGACCTGTACAGCAATGGAAAACAGAAAGATATTGGACAGGAAAACTGGGACCTGAAGAGGTATGAAATTAATTGCAGAAACAGCAGTTTGATAAACAAGAATTAAATAAGTAGGGAAATACAAAAGAACTCAATATTTGTATCTGACATGAAGTAAAAATAGTCAGGGAAATACAGGGTTTGTTGAGCAAAACAGCCAGGAAAACAAGCTCAGTGCATGAGATACAAAGATTAAGGGAGGAACTTGAAGATGAGAATGTAACTAGAACTACACCATAAGGTACCCTGCATCATGAAAAATTTAAAGTGACAGATTCAGGCTTTTTTTGTGTTCTTTCTGAGTTTCTGCCTTTGAAATATACCTGTATTGTATTGTATTACATGTCTACTGGACACATGGCTAGAAATAATTTATTATCAAATATATAAATAAATTCATATATAAACAATAAAATCAAACCCCTCTATATATGTAGTATTGTTATTCCATTCTATATGCCTAATCCTTATTTTTAAGTGCATTAATGAAATATTATTTTTATTGCAACCCTATCTCTTCTCCTTTTAACTTGTAGTTATAATAAGGTCACCATCCAAAGACTTCAGAATATTTTAAATCTCTCCATATTAAGTAACAACAACTTAGAAGAGATGTGGAAAATATATACAAGAAACAATTTAAGCTAACAATAAAATGAATAAACATCCGGACCTGCCAATGCTCATCCAATTCATGTATATTGATGAAAAATTACGACATTGAAATAATTTCACTGTTCTCACATTATTTTAAATAAAGGTGAATGAGGCAATATAAATTTTCCAGTCAAATTAATGTCTATACTGTAAATCTGGATGTAGTTCATGCACCTTAGATTCTTGTAGCATCTCTACTGCAGTTGCAGAAATTTCCCTGCAGAGTATTTAACAGCATTTGTGGAATACTAATCTGAGACAGCTTTCCTGATGTGCTGCTATGATGACATTACTGCCAGTATTGCAGATAAATTATTTAAAAATATAACTTGTCTGTGCGGGCAGCTACCAGATCTTCTTGCTGCAGTGTAGACATATGCAAAATTTATTAACATTTGGAAAACACTTTTTCAATAAAAATGAATTATTTAAATTACAGTAATCATGTTCTCAGAAAGGTTAATGGGAAGATTTTACAACACCTTGAAATGATATATATATTGGATTGTTTCTTCCTCTACCTACCCATTTTTAAATGTTCCCTTTATTCTTGTTTCTGTTCATTTTTACAAATCCATATAGACTAGGAAAAAATCATGTACTGCTACAGAAAGAATCATAACATTTTCAATTTTTTTTCTATAAGAATGAAACCTTTCAATCAAGGAATCCTTAAGTAGTGTTCACAAAAAAACATTGCTTACTATAATTGAGAGAAAATGGCACTCAGCTCCATTTCACACTCTATTCAAGATTAGTAACAAAAATTATTTTACAGATGATATCACTGAAACTGCTTGACTCTGACTCATTATGCATGAATCTATTAATCTTGATGATATATGGATATTACATTATGATATTGTGCTATACTGATTGCAATAAAATATTTTCATTTGCCAAAACTATTAAGTAGATGAAAAACATAATGCTTAGTAAATTAAATTATCAGACACTATTTAGGGAAGTACATATCATATGAAATTAAATTTTTTATAAAAATCAGCATAGTAATCCTAATTAACTCTATATCTGATCCTATAAGGATAAAAATGTACCATGAATGTCCCAGTTGGAAGCATTTTTCCCCCTTTAATTCTAATTCTTGAATATGATGAATAACTTTGTTAATACAGGGTAATGGAGTATTTACAAAAGAACAGCTATGTTGCCTTGTTGTGATCCACTTATTCTTGTCTGTAGAAAGAAAGATAATACAGAAGGCTACTAAGCTTCATCTGCAGGCTGATATGAGATTTTGTCATACCTGATTTTCTTCCTTTAATTTGCAACTTTGCTAGCTTTGGTCTTGAAAATGACTAATGCAGAATGTAACAGCTACATCTATTACTTTGCACACAATTTGCTCTAACTCTTACTCCTTTTTTAATACAATGTCAACCACAAGGAGAGAGATTAAAAAATGCTTGAAGAATATGAAGGAATAATTTCAAAGAAATGAGATATGATAAAGAGGGCTAGGGTCAAAATGCAATTCACTGTAACTAATTTTACATAATTAATCCCAAATGAATCGATTCTTATGATTTTATACTAGTCCTCAGAAGGGATTTTGTCCAAACATAAAAAATATCACAATCCAAAAAGGCAAATGTGGCAGCTACTATAAAAACACCCCGAGCAGAACTGAAAAGGTCACAAGGACTTAGAGACAAGCTTAGACTACTCTTATGTACACAATACTTAGTTCCAGCAAATGTTTGCTTCCACCTTATGAAGGGGTGAAGTTTCAGAACAGTGATCCTTGTGATGGGAACTTAAAGCTACATGACATAAATGAACTGTTTTATGAGAACATGCGGATTTCAGAAGTGTGTTTTCTTTAAACTCTGTTAGCCTTACAGCTACATAAATAAATGATGCTGTGTCACACTACTGAATGTTAACTATTGAGTTAATACACAGCACAGGAACTTGATTGCAGAGGTCACTAATGAGAGGTGTCAGGAACTAGAATAAGATACTGAAACCTATCACTAGAGCTATTAAAAAATCTAAGAAGCTGTCCTACAAACACGAAACATTAACCTAATTAGGTTCAGAGGGATACAATGCTTCAATGTGCCTTGGAGATGGACCAAAAATAACAACAGTAATAGAGATTAAACAGCAAAAGAGAACCAGACAGACTTCATATACAGTCTGTAGATTTGTTTGTTGGGTTTTTTTCAAAGAATAATCTCAGTGTTTTAACTAATTAAAGTGCCAGCCTAAAACATTAGCAGCCTGTATGTTACATAAGGCTCTTTTAAAATAACTTTATCATAAACAGATGTACTGGAATGGAAGAAATTGTTTGCAATATTTTGTTTGAAAAGGCAGCCCACAAAAATGGATAACAAAACCCATTTTCTAGACTCTTGCTCTGCCTGTTTTTAAAGCCAGAAACCTTCACAGGATGCCTGCACAGCACAATCCTAACAAAGCCTATATAGACTTTGCCCAATACAGAAGTTCAGATTTTAAGACCAGCATTAATTTCACTAAGTTGCTTCTAGTGTTATGTAATTATATTGATTCTGTTTACATCACCAGAGCTACCATTTAAAAAAACCCTAGATTTTTGAAAAGCTTTAATTAAAAAACATTGTTCTTCTACTGCTTTGGTCTTCCTCAGTAAATGCAAGCAATTTTACATGCAAGTCTTCTAATCCCTTTATGAAAGCAAACTGGAAATATAAAGTGGAATACATCAGTGATAAGTATCAGGTATATTTTTAGAGGTTAGCAAATCCTTTTTCACTTTTTCTGCTAAGGGAAACGCAGATACTAAACAGTTGATGTATTTTCAAATTACAGACTGGACTCCATTCACATAATGAAATTACAGCTAAAAAGCAAATAAGAATGAAAACAACCCAATTTCAAACTACGTGACCTGGCTTTGTAAATTATATGTGGATTTTTGGATCCTATTATAACAGTGGTAACCAATACTAACTGCAAAAATGTGAAAACAAAATGGATAACCTATGAGATGAATTTTAACTAGGAAACTATCAGTGGAAGGAAGGTTCATAAGCTTGCAGTCTGAAACATCATTTCAGTGGACAGGAGGCATGTAAGAGAGGAAGAAATCTACTTATTTGTGTGTAAATGTATAATTCAAATTTACTATAATAAACCCCCCCCATATTATTTATTTATAATTCACCTAATTCAGAAGACAATACTGGCTGAAAACTTAGGTAGTTGAATCTCAGGACCACAAATTGAGGTAATTTGCCAAAATACTTTATCCCCTTTCCAGGCAGGCACCCTCTGGATGGCAGAATTAGCACAATAGAAGTTCCTAGTAAATTGTAGTTTTTAACTGAATTATCAACCTACAAAAAATTACAAGTAAAAAAGCAAAAATATCCCACACCTACATTGCAGTCTTCATCAACACAAAATATTGGGGGGAAAAAAATCAGCTAGATAATAGATTTTAGAAATTTGTATACATTTAAGTAATACTATAAAAAAATAGAGGTATGTTTATTCCAAGCTGTCTTAAATGGAAAACAGTTGCCTAAGAGATGGTCAGAGAAAACAAACAGCAAGATCAAAATATGCACTTCACATTCTTCACACCTCAGTTTATTGATCCACCAAACTCAAACTCAAGACTGTTACAAAGGAGTGCTAGAGGAATGTAAGCATGCCATGCTTGCCAGAAGAAATTCTGAATCCGTGGCTGACCTTTGGCACTCCCTCCCACACACTGCAATGCAGACAGCATCATTGTGCTGTTACCATAACAAGCTAACTGACTGGGAGGCTCTGGGCAACACCAAGAAAATTAAATACCTTTCAAACCAAAGCCATGGAAAAGGTATTTTTGAAATAAATTTATAATACAAACAACAAAGCTTCAAGTCACCATATTTTGAACCATACAACTCTCCACAGGAAATTATGGAAAATTAATTATATGAGTCACTCTCGCATGTCATTTGCAAATAAATAACTTGTTTTCAAGTTTGGTGGCTTTTTAAATTTTATGAATCAATTATTTTCAATGGCAGGATCCATTGCTGTTCAAAGAAATGCACTGACTTGTTAAGCAGGAATTTTTAACTGTTTTTGTGACAGGATGTCAGCTTCTTGGACTCAGCAAAGTGAAATTGGAATCTCCTAAAGACTCATCCTTGACAGTCGGACCAGATGGACCACACTCCAACAAAGAGTACAAAAGAATCTGAAATTCTTAGTAAGTAAAAGAGAAAAAAAATATATTGACAGACAGAATGGCTCTAGAGAAAGGAGGTAAAATGAGAAAAATACTACATATGAAAGGAGAAAATGCAGAAGAAAAGCTTAAGATAACAGTTTTCATTTGTTGTTCCTTATAGAGCTGGTAACATATCCAGGACAAGGTATGAACAGACTGTTACCTGACATGTGAGCATGTGTTAAGGAAAAGGTGAGAACATCACTTGCCTGATGAGCAATCAGTTACACAAGACAAGGATGGATTCCACAGTGCAAAACAACACACTGAGAAAAAAGATATTGGACAAATCCACAGCTGATGACAAAAGCTTAATTATAATATGAGGAATGAAAAAAAAAATTAGTCACCACACAACTGACTTCATATCTGTTGACAATCTTAGCCTCAATATATACAAATATTACACTTCTTTGGTTCACAGCTGTAGATATCAAAATGCCAAAAAAAAAAAAAAATAGTGTCTTACACATAAAAAAGAAGACAAATCCAATGAGTTAGCACTCATAATTTTGTAGCATATAGCTCTGACCTTAGGGAACTGTTATTCTGCACAGAATTCCAACATTTTAACTCCAATGAATATAACAAGTACTTTAATCATTTTACTACAGTATAGCTTTTAAGTCATGTCATGCTACTCTGTAAAGAAGAAGCAAAAAAGGAGTTCTGAGTCTTTCATCAGATACACACATTTATATATTTTTCAAAATCTTTGTACCTCATCTGTATTATTAAATATAACTAGAGAAAACACATACAATATTTTAATTACTTTCCTGGTATTATAATGTAGCAGAAATAATAATTCAGCTGCTAAAATTAATTTACAATACCAACACCTCAAACAGAAGGATGAGAACCCAAAAATTTTTGTTAAAAACAAAACCTGTGATAAAATTTTTCCAATGAAAGAGAACAGCATCCAGATGTTAGTATTTCTATCCACCTAACAAAGCTAGTACTAGCATTCTTCAATCATAAATGCCATTCCCAAAGCAGAGACTTGGGATATTCATAAATATGCTTCATAAAAAGCTTATTCTATAAGAACCTTTTTCCCATCAATTCCCATACTTACCCCTTCACCAAAAGTCTAGTCCACTATGAAGTAAACTGAGTGAAAATTGAGATCATCTACCTCATAAGAACAATTAGATATTTGTTGAAAAAATATTTGTTGAAAATATTTGTTTGGCTCAATATTTGTTGAAAATATTCTCCTTGATTCCTCCTTCACTGTGACTATGCCATGTGTGTTCAAATTTTTTGTCCTTCCACAAAATTCAGTCAGCCTAAATAGAAGTGATAAACTAATCATAGTTAAAATGAGCTAAAATGAGGTTTCACTTTCTCAAAATGCAGAAAGTGAACATATTTTGCCATTTGATTTTAGGTTCCTAGAATTTATTGCACAATTTTGCCTGTCCTAAAGCGGTTCAGTTAATCCTTTTAAACACAGAAATGCAGCCCAGATTTACTTCAGAATACACAGAAGAGGACTAATCTACCTGAAATTCTTGCCTCAAACTACATTTGGTGCAGATACTCCAAAACAGTACATTGTGGTTTTTAAATAGCAATTTTAAGCATTAAAATCTGTCATGGTGATAGTCTGGTCTCCCTCTTGGAAAGATGGTAGAATTTTGTAGGGCTTAAGATAAACCATCAACTGTAAGAAAACTATTACTATTAAAATCAGCAAAGGACAAGAAAATGTTGTGCTTTCTTCCTTTTGCAGGAACAAGATCCCAAGAACTAGTCCCTTAACTAGCCACCCTAAGCTTTAAGCAAGGAATTAAGATTAAATAATGTATTCTCACAAATTTCTTATGGTATACAAAACTAAAAATATTACAACCAGTGTCTCACCGCTGTCCTGTCACTCATCTGAACTAGTTCTGTATCAAAATAAATTTTACTTTTTCTCAATATTCCAGTAGTCTTTTGGTTCTTTCCAGTCAGACAATCTGCACTTCAAAGAAACTTAACACTTATTCTTCCACACATCTTAGTGCAATTGAATTCTAAACAAACAAATGACAATGACATAGCATGAAAATCAAGAACACTGGAAATTTCTAATATAAAAGGCTACTAAATCCAGGTATTCTGTGCCATGAATGTCCCACTTTTCTATATATTCTTGAGTTCCACTATTCTGTCATGAACTGGAAAAGTGAATTTCTACTTCTAGCAAGTTGTATTGAGAAAATAAATACCTTAAGGCTGAGAGCATATTCTGTGACTTGGGTTCACATAAAACATAACTATCTCTGACTGGAGATGCTATCTAATCTTCTGCTTCAGTGTCCCTCCTCATGCATTCTAAGACTAGAAACCAAACAGGAGAACAACTGTCTTCTTCCTCATTCTTGTGAGGTCAAAGAGACCTGACAGTAGCAGGAGCAAGCTCCATGCTCAAGCAAAAAAAAATGTGATGCAATTGTTAGAAATGAGCATCCAAGATGCCATTACCACATGAATCACCCAAATATGTTTTAAATACAATTAGTATCAATGTTCATGCTATTAAGCATGTTAGTTATTTGATCTATTCCCTTACATATAATTAAAATATCATGCAGTGTCACACAATATTTTTGAAAATATTATTAAATCTTAAATCTGCCACCTTCTATTCTATTGTATATGTCTAAATGAAATACAGTGAATTTTTGTTACCATAGTAACCACAGAACTGAAGAAATTTAGTTTTGGCATAATTGCTGCATATGTTCATACAAATCACATCTTTTATTCTGAGCATTAGAAATGAAGACACTTCTTAACTCCATTTTTTAAAAATAGAGTAATGAAAAAATGAGATAGAGTATTTATAGACACAACACAACATATTCTTGTTTAATTCACTCATTTGCTTTTCTTTTATAATTAGAGTATATATTCTTGTATTCTATTAAACCATTAGCTAAGTACTGTTTAAGTTGTCTTTCTATGTTGATAATTAAGCCAGTTCTGTTGTCATCATTAAATTCAAATTACTATTTTAGAATAATAAATATGTTATTAGTCAAACATCCAGGAGGAGCTATAGAAACTTTAGCAAAAATAAACACACCCAACAGCCTGGGTTACACTTATTTTGTTTTTATCATTTGCAATGAGTTTCACATTGAATAAGGATAAATTTATGTGTGTCTTTAGTTTCAAGAAATAGTAGAAAAGGAAAAAGCACTCTAGGCATGCTGACACTCACTCTTACAACAGCATAATTTTCTCGGCAGCATTAAAAAACATGCATTCAGCAGGAACAAATTAACTCAATTCAACCCGCCTATGAGTTATCTACAAATTCCTTCCCACTTCCTTATCAGCTCCCAGAATGAATCTTAAATGTCTCATAAAATCTCCACCCCAAAACAATCCCATAACTCCATGGGGCAAATGAACAGTAAGACAGGGGAATTTCTGTGTTTTCACTTCAGAACCAGAATTCTTTCATCCTTTCCCTTCTCTAGCTTTGTTTGCTCAATAATTTAGTACTGATGGTGTTGTTCCAGAGCTACCTTATATGTTTATTATAATCAGTACCTTTCATTTTAATATTCAGAAATACAAACATAATTTCAGAAAGAGCTTAGTAATACAGAACAGAGACAAATAAAGCATCAGCACAGATCATCTCAGTTTGAAAACTTTAAGTCCTGGAAACTCAGAAGTTTTTTATTAAGCCATCTCATACATCAAACAAAATCCTGCAATCACACGATGCACTGCAACAAAGAAATGCAAAGTAGAAGTCCAAGAATTTGTTTAGCACACAGTGTAATGTTTCTAACTTGAAGTAACAACAATATCATTTTCAGTTTACCTTATCTCTTCAGACTCTTGCTGGCATGAATGAGCCAAGGTTCTCACGAACCTGTGGAATTGATCCATACAAATTTTAAAGATACAACAGGTTCTCAAAAAAAAATAAATCAAGAATAATGGATGGATGAATGAAAGTTCATACCATTTGAAATAGTCACTGTTTTTAATGAGATATCTCACAGCTCTTGCAAATAAGAGCGAAACAACACTAAAAAGATTTTATAACATCCCCATGACCATTACAGTCAGCGAAGCCTGGTTTTCCAGAGATACATGTGCAATATTCCCTCACAGAAGCCCAGTGTCACTGAGCCTGGAGTCACTGAGCCTGACCAAGCTAGCTTCCCCTGGTATTCCCTTCTGGGTGTGTGCACGGGATTGTTTTGGAGCTTGGCTGGCTATTCAAGATGTGTCCATCAGTCAGCTGACTGCTACCCTACAGAATATGTACAGGGCTAATTTATAGCTTCTTCCTTTCAGACAAGGAAATAACTTGGGCCTGCCAATTTTCATGAAACTTGGAAGAATTTAACATCTTTGAGACTTCTAGCCATCTGTCAAATCTGGGTGGAAGAGACAAAAGCTACCAGAGTACAGGCACTAGCAGACTATATACAGTGACAGCATATATTTGTATTCTTAGATATACTAAAAAACCCTCCTCTTTACTTGGAGGGTCCCTACAGTGACTGCTGTCATTTGCTTCATTACCTTTCCATCAAACTATATTTTGTCAGGATCTTAAACTTTACTATTTCTTCAGGAAAACATTTACAGCTAAAAGACAAAAGGATGAGACTTGTACATACTAAAAACTAAAGAAAAATATAGAAAAAGAAAGACAAGTGAGAGAACGAAGCATGGGGTGCTGGCAATAGTAAAGAAAAGCAGGTGGGATACTGCATTCAAGGAATGAAAGGTACTTGCAAGCAAAGCTAGAAAGCATATATTACACAGGGTAAATACAAAGACACAAAGGTGACAAAGTAAATGAGAGCTAAAGGGGAAAAAAAGAAGAGACTGACAAAGCCTATCTGTCAAAACTGGAATGGGACACTACAAGTAAAAGTGACAGAGCATCTGTAAGAATAAAAAATAAATTGATTCTTTAATTAAGCATTTACAGAACTCCATGACACAGCAGAGGGGGCCAAACTAGTTTGAAAAATTATTTTCTCTTTAGTGATAACAGAAGTTTAGAAGAAATGTTTAAACAGACTCCATTTGCAAAATAATGCTTCAATGGATTGAAAGATCTATGGCAATTTCAACTAACTCTTAACCACTTCTGACAGATGCATGTCAAATCTGTTTTAATGTCTTTTAGTGACAGTTTCTACCAGATGTCTAGGCAAACTTAAACCAAGCTTTTTAACCATCTTTGTCATTCTTTAGCCACCCTAATGTATAATACACTCTCCTTGTCACATCCGTATGGAGACAGAAAATAACAGATTGCATTCATCGTGTAAACAGCTTCCTAAGGATTTGAGAACTGCTATTGCCTTCCTTCTCTACACTAAACAGACCAAATTCTTCTAAGTTTTTGCACACACACCCTCCTACCCCAGAGATTATGCTTTCCAACTTTTTTCCTGGTCTCTTTATCTAAATTCTCCCCAGCTGGCCCAGATCCAGACAGGCCACAGCCTTCCAGCTGATGCCTCGCCTAAGAGTGGATAATGCTTTTGGTTTTATATCCTGATAAAGCTCTTGTTTCTATCCCAACAGCATGGCATGGTTAGCTTGTCAACTTACAGATATTTTCCTACTTTATTGAGCATTTTCTTGTCCTCTGTACCCATTATTTCTGCTTATGGATAATACTTGGTACTTTTTCTTCCTGATTTATACCCGATTCTCTGACTTCTCAAGATCAAATCATTTCACATTCAAAATGATCCTGTCCTCCAGAAAGCTTGCAGCTCCCCTCCACCAAGATGTTGTGTCCAAACTGGGACAGAATCATGCAGTAAGTGTTTGCAGTCAGCATTATTTCATTGTTCTTCAGAGCCATGCGTAAGATACATGCTTTGCTGGTTCTGTGTTCTTTCAAAGGAAAAAAAGAAAAAGAGAAAAAAAGAAAAAAGGAACATTTTATAATGCTGATCCATCTCTATTTGATTTCTCATTTTAAGCTGTATGTATTTTATTACTTTATGTTTCAGAGGGACTTGAAGTTAAATAGTAATTTTAGCCATTATGTATATTATATAAATAGTTCACTTGCAAAGATTAGAGAAACACAATGAGTTGAAAATTTGGCAGGGTTATGCAAACTATTTAAAATAAGAAAAGGGAACACAACACACCACTAAATAACATGAAATTACATCTGTGTGTTCTCTAGCTTGAGGAGAAGATCTAGCCAAATTCCAAATCGAGTGCTGAGTAACTACAAACATATTCTTGTTCAGTTGGAGTAAGATGTATTTTGTTGCACTGCTCACGTCCTAGTAGCTAGTTAAGTCTTGATGTTACACAGAAGGCTTGTTTAAAAAGAAATTTAATAGAAATGACTTCTAAATTATACAGTCTCAGACTTCATTTTTATAAGGATTCAATATTAAAGAGAAGACTAACTTACACAATTGAATATAGCTACACTGAGAGTACATTCTTGTACCTGCCATGCTCATGACCATAAAAAAATCACTGCTCTGAGACAAAGCTGTGCATGACAGGAAAACTAAAAAACAAAACCCAAAACAACAACAACAAAAAAAAAACCCAAAAAAAAAAACCAAACCAAAAAAAAAAACAAACAAAAAAAAAAAAAAAAAAAAAAACCAAAACACACACACACACACAAACACAAAAAAAAAAAAAAGAGGGAAAAGAATGACTGGAGAAGAAATGATGGATAATAAAACTACTAATATCCCCAAGCTAACTGGAGCTGCTGCTCACTCAAGCAAATTCTTTCTCACCATTGTCCAAAGTGAGACATCTGAAACCATAAAAAAAATTCTATAGGAAATATGATCATTACCTTTACTGGGTGTTTATGCCCCATAATTGAGCAATTCAACTTGAATTTTCAAACAAAGCTAAAAAAACCCCACACAGTAAAATTTACCCAGAAATAAAATTTTGAAACTTTATGTGAAATTTTGCTACATATTTGAGCAAAAAGAATACAAGAGAGACTTTTTGGTAGATTCACTCTCTCTCTAAATTTCTCTTTTATCGCAGATTTGTTCTCAAATACATAATAGTTCACTATGTACACAATTCAAAGATCATATAAACATCCATTTTTTGCTAGACTAAGTTTTATTTTCTTATTTATAGGAACAGACTGGCATAATCCTAAGTGTCTTTACTTTTCTGGATGGGAGTGAAGCCAGTGCCCTTTTAGATGCATACAAAGGCATCTTTTAGATGCATACAGCCTACAATTTAACATCACCCTTCACAAGGGGATGCCTTCCCTCATTCAGACTTCACACCAACAGTTTCAGACCTACCTGTCCTATTATGCAAAATATCAAACCTGAAACAGTCACCTAGAGTGCAGTTACTGCTACCATGTCCTCATTTCATTTAGCTCCATTTGAAAGTTCTTTACAAAAAGGCATATATATATATATATGTATATGATGCTGACTATCATATCTACACCTTAATATCACACCTAAAGTCAGGCAAACTCCAATCCCACAGAGGATGTACAATCTGAAAAGATGAAGGCATTTACCAAATTTGAGAGCCCCTTAGTAGGGAAGCAGGCTTAGGAGACACAGATATCAATTTTGTTCATGATCGTGGCACAAAGACACTAGAGACAGCCATGCTGCAACTCCAGGAGCAATAATCTTAGAGAACTACAAGTCAAACACCTTCAAAACTGCTAAAAGCATACTCAAATTAAAGATTCTCATTTAGCAAACATACTCAATTTCCCAGTCAGGGCAGTTTGAAAGAACATGACCAGTCCCAAAATGATCACGTTTCATTTGGGATCATAACCAACCCCTTAGCTTTCAATGTACATCTCAATATGATCAATATGGGAAAAAAAAGAAAAAAAAAAAGAATTTCTGCTCAGGGTATGTTCTGATGAAGCACTCAGTCAAGCCTACAGGCACAGCACCCATGAGCCCATCCCTAGTAGTGTCCAAGTCCAGGTAGGATGGGGCTCGGAGAAACCTGGTCATGTGGAAAGTGTCCCTGGCCATGGCAGGGGGGTTGGAATTGGATGATTTTTAAGGTCCCTTCCAATCCAAACCATTCTCATACCTGAGGAAACTTGTAACTTTCTCCATGCCCCACTTGTGCCTAATCAATGCTTTCCATCTTCCAGTGCTTGCATGGCCAATGCCCTGAAATTACCTTGATTTTTAATGTTTCCAGTTAGAACTCTGCTGCTGAGATTGGTTGTGCAATGAAAATTTATAATGGTAAACAGTACTCCATCATCCAAAATTTGGGAACTAATATTTTAGGGAATAAAGCCAATCTTTGCCAATTAATTCTTTCATATATATATTATATTAGCTACTAATAAACCTGCTCAAGAGCAGTTCCAATGGTTGCTGCCAGTCCTGATTATTAAAAAACATCTGGAAATTCTTGCCCAATGTAAAAAGCCATTTCACACAAATTTAAGTAGAGACTAGGAATCACGGAGGGCTCAAATGGCACTCTTAGTTAACTCTGGTTCCCTCATGAGAAGTATATATTTAGCCTTCCATACTTCTCCTTTACTTTAAAGATAAGAGGTTAAAATTAAGTTGAAGGAATAGGTAAAAAAGCCTCCTAGATTGCCCTTTACTTCCACTTTCAACACCTTGTACCATTATACCAGGAAAAAAAAAAAAAAGACGTTTAGGAGACAGTCCAAAAATCAAAAAATCACTTTCTCATGTATTCTGTGTCCTTCTCATTACTTCTTTGTGTAGACTTTAATTGAATTCTAGTATATTTGACTTCGGCCTGTATGTATTGAATGAGAAAAAAGAAAGAGGGGTGATGAAGTCTTTAACTTCACTTTACTTCCTCAATATAACCTTGGTGAACAAAAGATGCAGTACTTCTAAAGTAATCACATAAAAGCAGTGAGTTTTAAAGTCTCCAGTTTATTAAATCTCTCTCTATATATATATCATATGAAGAATAACTATATCTACATTCTGTTGTCCTGGCAACATCTGCGTGATCACAAATGGTTCACAAACATCAAGGAATATTGTCCAGTTTCTGTGTACTACTACTATCATGCCCATTTACACATCAAAAGGATAAAAAAAAATTATAGATGTGTTATGGTAACTAAAAATATTTTTAGTAAACATATCCATCATGCCACGAAGCAAATCTAAGAGCTATTGTGACAGCTGTTACAACATCATCTGGAAAGAATGGCAGTATCAGCTACACATCCTCCTTCATCCTTCTGGTAGGCTCCATCAGGGGCATGGGCCAGCACCACCATTAATCTCGTGTACTACCCTGTAGGTTCAACATTTGAAGCAAGTATCACTGAACAAAGAAGCCTGTAAAACACACACCGACTTCAAAGCCAGTTCTAACAATGGTGTTTTCAATGCCAGCTCCTCCTGGTAAATAGAGAGGCAACTTGAAAAGCAGTAAAACCTACACTTGCCTCTCCAATAATGTTGCACTGTGGTAAATATCTCAAAATAAATAGCCTTTTATAGAGGAAAAAAAAAATCTTTGGTACACAAGAAAACTGTGGGACAGCAGTTACCAGGAGAATAAATACCATGTTCTGATATTTTATAGGCTTTGAAATCACAATTTTAACCTTTGCCAAGACTGAAGAAAGGAGATAGGTAAAGGTGATAGATATTGCATTTTTACTTTTCCAGGCTAAATTCAGGACTTCAGATCCCCAAGCTATTGCACACATTTCTCATATTTTGATTAATCACTTCTTATTTTGCAATACAGTGTTTGCTTTCTTCTGTGCTTTTCCAAGGAAAAAAGAAACTGCTCTTGAAGCAATAAAAAGTCACTCTTTTGAGTCACAAATATAACTAGTTTCATCATTACTGTGTTTGATCTAATGGAGTAGTTATTGATCTTGGTAACCATTGTGAAACAAAGATCATGTTGTCTAATCTTCGGATCGTTATCATAATAGTACTGTGGCCACCCTTAGTTTTAGACTTCTCAAACAAATTAAGAAAAAAAATCATTTAGATAGCTGCCAGATAACTGATACTTTTGATATTTTAGATGGTGTTAGCAAAAAGTAGATTTTTCCAGAATTTGAGTGCCTTTGTAGTTAGCTGCATAATTTATTCATAATTGGGAATACAGCTTCAAGAGTGTATTAATATATTCATTAATCTCATAAAAAGCATTATCTGTTGCCTTTTTCCCTAAGAATAACTAAGAATATTCTTGCAGTCAAACACTACAAGTTATGTTTTAAAAGTTGCTGAAAAGAAGCAGAACACATACTTTAATCACTTATAAGTATAATAAGGAACATTTCAAAATTTTGCAATTGTAGATTTATAAGCATATAGAAGATTTTTAAAAACCCATGTAGATCCTCAGCTCCTAGTTAGCACATCACCAGATAAGTGTTTGCAGTGAACACCTCTTCAGACCTTTTTATAACCTTCCACCCTCATTAAAGACCAACTAAGACTTCAACAGAACTAAGAAAATCCTGAATATCTATCATATGTTACTGTTTTGTGATTTTTTGCAGATTTATCTCATAGTCCAGAGAATGTAAAATGACACAATAGAGAATATTATGAAAGCACAGCATATACTAAAACATAGATTATTTTACTCCTCCGTAGGATTCTTCTAAACCTGATTTTTTTTCCCCTTTGTTATTGACAGTAAAATATATGCTAGATCAGTCCATAAAGGAAGTGCAGATGGTCTGTACAGTGTGTGTTGCAGAACAAGAAAATCTGAAAATGTGGGACCAATTGTGCCTTTTTTCCCAGCCTACACACAAAGCATACACTGCAAACAGAAGCTGCAAGAAGCTGAGCTTGTAGCATTGAATGCTGAATTGTGATATTGAAATTCAGGGCCTGCTTCTTTAATCTTCCCTTCTGCAACACAAGTGAGAAATTTGTACATGAATGACAAAAAACAATTACAAAAGCAAACATACCATTATGCATCTTCTCAAATAATGAAGGACAGTAAAGACCAAATATTGGAGGGATGTTAAGCCACATCAGAAGCAGCACCAGGCCAGGATCCATAGCAGTATTTCGACACCTAGCTGCTGACTAGGAACTTAACTCAATGCTTTCACTTAGAATGAGGTACCTAAAATCATCTACAACTCAAAACTCCAGCACCTGAGTTTACACTCCTCCTGTGCCACCTCTCTGGTCTGCATCTCAAGAAATGGAATGGAGTTGCCCAGTCTCAAGTTGCCTTGGACCAGAGTGTTGCTAAAATAATGCAGCTTTTATTCCCTTCTTTTTTTTCCTTCTTTTTCATACTGCAGCACAAATAATTAGATGTCCAAGTTGTGGCTTTAATTACATATATGGGAGTGTAACTGACTTAATGCAAATTTTGCATAGTTTAAAGCAATAAATAACAGAAATTCTAATGTATAAACTGCAAGAAAGTCCTACTAACACTGCAGTGCTAGGTGGAACACATAAAGTTGACACCCTGCCTCAATTGCTGGTTAAATGTATTACAAATGTTTCAGCAGATTCAAGGAGAAAATGTCTTTGTTTAGCAATGCACAATTTTCATTAAGTACATTTTCAGAACAAAACTATACCCTGAGGTTTTCTTTTAAAGAGTTTTTTATATTTTCAGCCTTTATGCAATATTTTAATAATCCAGTATTGTCTTATGTGGGAAAATAAAATGTGTGTCCCAGATTCACTTCATAATGTCTGCTTTCTACAAATCAAGCAGTTCAATATTAATTGTGTTTACTATAATGAGTTTCCTATTCTGCAACTTTGAGAAACTCCAAGCATGATGGAGGAAAATTTAAGTTCTTCCTGTATCACTTTTAAAGCTCTTCATGTAATATATAGGGTGGGAGAAAACGAAATGTACTGCAGGATGTACTACTGCTGCCCATCCCCCAGTTTTTGCACTTACATTTCAGTGCAACATCTGAATAGCCCCCCAAAGAAGCTGCATTATTGGGGAGAAGACTAAGCAGCAAGACTTTTTTTAAAAAGTTCATGGAAAAGCATGAAAAAAGTTTTGTTGAAGGATTTTTTATTGCATCTTATGGAGTATTCAATGAAATGTATTTGCAAATTTTTTAGTGGTGTGACACAATTATTCAGATTGTATTCATAACCGAAAAAAACTAGTCAGATGCAATCAAAACAAGTCACTTCATATTAGTACTCTAGCAATGGATAAGAGTTTCATATGAAAACTGGAGGGAGAAGATTTTCTGGCAAGTTAGAGACCTCACTTTTTTTTGTTGTGTTGTCAAAGATGCTGTATTTGGCCCCACTTAAGCAGGGGGTAGGACCAGATGACCTCCAGAGGTCCCTTTAAACCTCAACTATTCTGTGATTCCACGTGAAATGCTGAAGTATTTGAGTTAAATTTGGTGAGGCATAATTTTAATCCCTCAAGGAATTGCATACGTAAGTCAGAGAAACAGCAGGTATTGGTTTCTTGCACCTGGGTTGGCTGCTTCATCACTGGGTTGCTGAATGGGAGCAGTCAGCTGTATGTGGATGTCTATAAGCTTTTCTTTTCTTTCAACTGCCAGAAAAAAAAATTATGTTACAGCACAAACAGTATGTTTAATTTAGCATAATTTTTTTTCTCCTGGTGTAAAAAGCCACGAATTTGGTTCTTTATGACTCATTCCCACCACATACATTTTTCACTTTGGCTGAGAAGGCAAATAAATATTCAATTATTCATGCAACTCTCTTTAGAACACACTGCAGCTATGACAATGCTGGAAAGCCAAATAATATGCTTTAAAATGGTGTCTTGGCTGCCTAAACTAATATCCCTGTACATGATTGTTATCATGGCCTGTCACAAAACTGCAATGTGTCGTGTGTTGAAATGCAAGTTCCTTGACCACCAGGTACATTTTCCAGGGTTTGCTTGTCTGTATAGATAAATGCTGTCTCTGCTCCATTCTGTAACTGTGGCAGGGATTCTGGGTGACACTTACATACCTCTTTCTAGGTAACCAATTTCTTTTTGATTTCTGTAAGTCTAAAAGAAATCATCACTACAGCAATAGAGTTTCTCACTTGAGTTGAGTAGGTTTGCACTGAACAGCTGATAAAGATCATATCTGGTATCAAAATACATGTTACAGGGAGACAGACATTGTCTTCCAACCATTATGAGGTGAGAGATGCAAATTTTTGTGACAGAGCTGTTGATAACTTAGAAGCTGCTGCCATGAATTTAAAAAGAAAAATTCCCCACTCAGATCTGAGCAGGAAAACAAGGTGAAGCATGTGAAGATAATGCACATAAAACAAAAGCTACAGGCATAATACACCCAAAGTAATTTAAAGTAGAGGATAGCAACCAAGGCATTAATAAAAGATATGGAAATGTATCACTGTGTGGAAGGATATAATACTGTTTGTAAAACTATGTTTGACTTTATATTCATTTAAAAGTAAGTTATGGATTGGAAAATTCTGAAGCAAAGACTTAAGAATGACATAAGAATCAATTTTTGAAAAACAAGAAAAACAAAACATTGATTGAAACCAACTGAGCATTTCTTCCCAAGAAATACATCTGTGTATAAGAAATCATAAAATATGGATCTGTGTTTCTACATAATCCAGAACATGTACATTAATACATGAATGTCAGCACTCCTAACTAGAAATTGCCCATTAGGTAAACCACTACCTATTGCATTGACTCAGTGTCATTACTTCCCTTTTTAAAATTCTTACTTTGCAACAATGTAGATCACGAATCTTTATCTGAAAAGGCATACGAAGCCCACCCTGGACAAAGACAAATGTTTCACAGGCTTTAGTTGAGACTAATGTGTGAATTAACATATACACACCTACAACACAGATAGAACGCAAAACCTGTAAACAAATTTTTAATCTAGAGAACCTCATTACAATTAATGCAGAAAACCGTATGTATTGTTTCCTTTTCTTTTTCCCCCTTAGGATCCCTTCCTTAACTAAGCACTCCTATAAAATGATATTGAGCCAGGAGAGGCTCCTGAATATATCTTAGATTACCATAATTATACACAGCGAGTGGCTGTGTGATACTTAGTTCCCAGCAGGGGTTAAACCATGACAATATTTATCCACAATATAATAATACCAGCAGCAGAAAGGCAGTGGTGTAAATTTTAAATGCTTTTCCACTTTTTAAAATAAAATTTACAATACATTTAACAATGAGATAAACAGCAAATATAAATACCTTCCAAAGTGTGTTCCTGGCAACAAAAAGTGTTTATTCACTTGGAAGCTGTCTAGAAGCTGAAGTCTTGCCAATAATTTAAATCTTATCTCTCACATATGGCAAATTATATTTTTCATTACTTATAATATAGCTTAAATGAAGCTTAAGGAAAAATACTTTAAGATAGATTAAAAGAATAATTCTTGTCATAATATTCTTCAGTTTTTCAGGCTGCAACTGATACACTCAAATACGCATCTTCCCTGTCAGAACTGTCATTCAAAAGTTGTGTCACAGAAGGTCTTAGGTCTCAAAATTTCATAGTTTTGACTAACTTTCAAGAAGAAAGCAGATCAAACAGCTTACACTTTGGTGAATTTTGAGAAAGCAATTGTCTTTTCTAACTATCAGCATGCTGCCTAGATAATGCAAATAATTAAATTACATGTACTGACAATAGTCCAGATATTCACAGCAGTGATGCTCTTAGACCTGTAATTACATTTTTTAGTTTGAATTTTTATTAAAATCTCCCTCATAGGAAAAGTTTTAAGGAATCCAATAATGAAAGAGATTTTTTTCTGAATTTTGAAATCTACAATGAATGTAATGAATTTTTAACCCACTGAACATTTCAGATAAGTCTCAAACACGTTATCTGTTAATGTTTGTTTTACTTGGAGAAAGCGGCATTCTTATTTCACATCATTATCTTCACAGATATTACTGAATAATAAAATCATGTTTTGCTATTCATTTCTATTTTCATGGTACATTATCTAGTGAGAGCACAAAACGAAATCATATATATGCAATGGATTTTGAGAAAGCATTCTAAAAGGTTTTGTTACATTGTGAACGAACAGCAGAAGAATTTTTTTTTTTTCTTTTACAGTCATGAATGCTCACTATCTAAATTGTCCAGAAATATATATAATAAAAGACCAAAATAGAAAGTAAAAAATGGATCCCTTACTCATATTGGTGTAAGTATCCAAGTATGCAAACTATTAACCAGCTATCTTACTTGCTATTATCAGCTATTTTATTACTTGTAAAACATGTTAGATACATTCAGAAGTAAGAACAACATATGTTTATTTCAAAGGTGAAAAGGAAGCCATGCAAACTTGTCAAGTAAGAGCTCATTACCTGTTAAAATGTTTCATTACTTTATAGTAATTAAAATGTCCTCAATACTTTGAACATACCACTGCTGTGGTTTCCCCATATTTCAAATAGAATTCCTTTTCCAGATTACTCTGCAAGATCCTCCGAGGACCTGCCATTTAAAAAATATTGCAGTGGATACAGATTAATTAGAAGGTGTCACAGATAGAGTAAAATAGAATTATCTGACAAAAGCTAGGAGTTCTCGAAAGTGCTAATATTACTTGGACTTTGACAGTGGAAATACTTTTCCAGAAGTTCTCTAGTGGACTCTAGAGAGTAAAATTTTTTCTCTAGTAAAATTCTAGTTCTACCTAGAATATTAATTCCATTAAGATGCATTATTTTATTATCTGGATTGTTAACTACTTTGTTGAATCACAAGTGAGAACCTGGAAGCATCCTGAAGGTTCAGTCTACAGGAAGCATAGCAGAGCCTTGGGAAGAGGTGTTTGGCTGTTGAAGGAGTTATCTGAAATAGAAAGGGAAACTAAATGCAGCTGCAATCTGAAATTTTCATTTTGAATAAAGTGTAAATTGGAGAAGGTAAAGGAGTGGGAGAGAATGTCACTCTAAATCAGAATCTACAAATGCAGTGTAGCAAAATAGATATTTCCAGCAAAATGGCATTTAAAAATACAAGTCAAATTGAAACATTTTCCTTTGATAAAGTCAATTATATTCTGTTGATGATGTAGACGTCCTTTGCTTCAACACCAAAATGATATTAAGTCCTCAAAATATTCCATTCCAAATTTATATTTTCATTTCTCTGAACAGCTCTTCTGTAATGTTGTCACAGCCTAGAAAAACAATATCTACACAAAGTAATGCTCTACTGGTTACATGAGCATTCAGACAGAAATACATTACCTATCACATCTTCACTTGTAGGTCTCACAATTTACTAGTAATACTTGTTCTGCAATTTATTTCTAAAAAAGGCTGCCGTTAATAACACTGTCTCTGCTAATTTTTAGAGCTGTTATATATATGGAAGTAATCTAAAACATTCACTGGTACAGGAAATTTATATATTTCTATATTTGACGCATGAAGTGCAGACATATTTCTGCACTGCCTATATTTATGTTACATTTAAATAATGATCATTATCCCAAATCAGAGAGTCTCTTCTATGGTCTTCCACAAGAAAAAGTTCTAGCCAGAGACAAAAAGAAATAGAAACAATTCCTAACATATAATTATGTCAAATACTCATAGTAAAATTAGTCAATATTCCCCATCCTGCCAGATTTAGTAAAAATTCTATTTATCAAATGATATGTAACTATGACAGCAGTCTCTCATTCTTTTATATATGTTTTATCTGAGCTGAGGTTTTAATCAACAATCAGACACTGATTATTCTCTTATTTCTGTAAATAACCAGGTAATTGTGTGAGAAGATACATTTTAACAACAGTCAAGGTTTTAAAATATTCTAATATTACTGAAATACTCTCGTTAATAACTGAAGGTGAGCCAGTATTCACTTATGATGAAAGAAAATGAGTGTAGTGCACAAAAACAATTAAAAATGAAAACCTTTATCTGCAAACGATCTTCATTTTTATGGTACCATTATGAAACAGTAATTTCATAATTAATACCTAATTTTCATGAGGAATTAGTTTAAATAAATTATTGATGGTCTACTAAAGAAAATAGTCAATTTAAACAAAAGAGAGTCTGTTAATTAAGTTGATTACTCTCAATAAAACCAACAGTGATATTTTAATTATATTTTCAGTTACTCTGTTCAGACAACATGACAGACCTGTTAGTTTCTAATGAAACTTTTAGAACTAGTCGTTTTCATGATGTGAATAGCCATTGTCCCTGCTGATGGAACTCTGCTTTTAGATCATAATGAAACACAACACGAATGCAGGTTTATAGAATGTTACATGTGCTGACAAGTATTAGTTGTGCTTTTTACTTGCTAATATTGCTACCTGTGTAAACTCTAAGGCTTATGGAATGATGCCTATGAGCTACGTATTATGCATTATGTATTATAGAAACATGAATTTCAATAAAATTTGTAAAATCACCATTCCCAGGTTATATAGTGGGGGTTGGAAAAAAATCCTTATCTCACGAAGTCAATGGTAATATTCCCACTGATTTTCTTCTCCAGAGTCCAATGCCCCATTTTTAAATTTCCACTAATGTCAGCTGAAAGTTGTCTGTGTTTTCTTTGAAAATGTCTCTTTCAACATGACTGACGCTTTTTACAGATTAAAATACTTGCAAAATACAGTCATAAGGAGAATTATCACCACTAAAGGGGAAGTAAGTTTATACCTTTGTGTAGGTCTTTTAATTGAGAAAATTAAAATCTGAGAAAATTACAGTTGATAAGGCTAGATGTTTGTATAAAATTTGGCTAAGCGATTGAAGATTTATTTCCATATATGTCCAATGCTGCCAATCACTCACTTCCTAAAATAAAGCACGTCATGCATGTAACATCTCAATTCTTCAAAGGTTTAAACAGATTTAAATAATGATTCAATACAAATTATCATTTGTGGTCTCATGCACTAAGAACAAAGGGTAGAAATGCAGAATTCCTTCATTACTAACTAAATGTCTACTGTAAAGGTCTCTTGAAGAAAGTGAGCTCCAAACAGCTGTTTTACATTTTTAATGTATTTGTCTGGAACGAATTGCCTGTCTTTATTCAGTCTGTACAATACACATGAATTACAACAACATTGTCAAGATGTATTGGAGGAGGACAAATCAAAATGTAGGGAACAGATATATCCCAAATATGGTCATAATTATTCCATAAATTACTAGAAGGCATGTCAACAGCACTATGAATAGTATTGACTTTCATTCCTGAGTTACAAAATGTAGTACATATACTGAATTATTTATTTGGAAGAACAAAGTATCAGTTTCCAAAAAAAACGTAAGGAAACTGTTTGAAGCATTGTATTGAGTTTGTGTGGCCAGATTTTGGTAGCAGGAGGCTGCAGGGGTGGTTTCTATGAGACACTGCTAAAAGCTTTTCCCATGTCCTAGAGACCCAATGCCACCCAGCTCCAGGACAGACCCACTGCCAGCCAAGGCTAAATTCATCTGTGATGGTGACAGCACCTCAGGGATACCAGAGTTAAGAATGGGGCACAAAACTGTTCATTTGCAGTCAGAGAGAGATGCTGATATGTGAGAGCACCAACTCTGCAGACAGCAAGGTCAGTGCAGAAGGAGGGACAGGAGGTGCCCCAGGCACTGGAGCTGAGGTTCCCCCACAGCCCATGGTGCAGCCTATGGTGATGCAGCTGTGCTCCTGCAGCTCATGGAGGAGAGCAGGGATGCAGAGATCCACCTGCAGCCCATGGAGGATCCTGTCCTGGAGCAGGTGGATGACCAAAGGAGGCTGTGATCCCATGCTGGAGCAGGTTCACTGGCAGGACTTGACACCCTGTGGAGAATGCACACTGGAGAAGGACTTTCCCCCATGGAAGTGATCCATGTTAGAGCAGGGGAAGAGTGTGAGGAGTCGTGCCCTGAGTTGGGAGGAGTGGCAGAGACAGCGCGTGATGAACTGACTGTGGCCCCATTCCCTGTTTCCCCTGTGCCCCTGCAGGGAAGGAAGTAAAGAAAATCACAAGTGAAGTTGAGATAAGAGAGCGATGGCAGGAAGGTGTTTTGAGATTTGGGTTTATTTCTTGTTTTCCTACTCTGATTTGATAGCTAACAAATTAAACTAATTTCTTCAAGTTGAGTCTGTTTTGCCTGTGACAGTAACTGATGAGTGATCTCTCCCTGTTCTTTCCACAATCCACGAGCCTTTTGTTATATTTTCTTTCCTTTGTCTGGCTGAGGAGGTGAGGGATAGAACAGCTTTGGTGGGCACCTGGCACACAGCCAGGGTCAATACACCACAAATATAAATATCCTAAGTACATAAATCCAAAGTAGCTGCATCTCAATCTTTTTACATTTTTAATCAACCAATTATGGGACACACTGAGACTGTTTGTATAGAACAAATATACTTTGTGGATTACTGAACTCCATAAAGCTATTGAAATCTGGCATTTAGGAATAAAGGTCAAAACCTGTAAGTAATATTGGAATAATATTCTGTAACCTGAAATCCCCAGCTCTAGAAGATAGAACACTGCCACCAGTGTTCAAAGAACATTGGGATTTTGCACTTTAAAAGAATAACAATCTGGGGAAAAAAATGGAAGAGTGGTAGCTAAATGAGTCAATTCATTACATTTTACATAGAATTATTTTTATACCTTTCTGTTTGGTCATAAAAATACTTAATCTGGAGAGTGTTTCTTACCTTTTCATGCTCTCTGCTGATGAAAACAACCCCATCTCTTTGCATGGTAAAATTGCACATATTTACTCGAGGACACAACAAACAGCAGGAATAGTGTCGTTGGAATAGTGTTGGAATCACATAAAAAATAATGTAGACCTAATCATTACCACAGCTTGTGCAGTCCTGATATTGGAAAGCAGAGGCATAGGGGTTACACAAGTAAGGCAAACCATGTTAACTCCACAGTATCTGGTAGTGAAAGTATGACAATCCATGGCTGGTTTTTATTTCAGTAGCTCATATTTTAAACAGTAAAGAGTAATTTTGAAGAGTAATGTTCTTCAAGTTAAACCTGACCAACTTCAAGTGAATTTAAACCTCTTGACTATGTTTTACAATGTTTGGTATAGTGGTTTTCAGTCATGAAATTGCAAAATCTGAGGAGATTTGAGTTTAAGGAACACTTTAAAAGTGAACACAGGTATGACAATTTATCTCACCATTCTCAGAGCTGCAAACTCTCCAGAAAATGGAATTACTAGGAAAGAAAAAAATCCAGGCATATAAATAATATTTCTTATTAAAAAAAATTAAAAGGAAGAGAATTATCCTCAGAAATTATAAGCAGTCACTAGTAAAATAATTTTTTCTTATGTTAACATCTGTGCTGGGAACTCTTTTATACAGAATTGCCAAATTCATTTAGTTTTGGAGTCTGATAAAATTATTACTGGTTCATATCTTTGTGATATTCCATTTGCACAAAATATCCAGAAAGCTGCTCTTATTGGCCAGCTGACAATTTTCTCCCCCTCAGTCCACAGGCTGCTCCCATGTGACATTTCAACATTTGACATTCCCCAGAAATCTTAATGAAAAAAAAGTGAGGCAATAATTTTTCATTGCAAAAATTTATTTTTTTAAAATATCATACAACTTACCTTAATATATATAGAAATAAATATAAATTCCTTCACATAATAGCCTGAGAGACCCAACCAAGATCAGGTTTCTTCTTTATTCCATGATGTATACATTCCAAGAGATTTTCAGTTCCTGTTCAGACAAGCTTCCAATTTGAATAAGCAAGGAAGACAAATGGAGGAAAAAATTAAATATTAATATCTCTAGTTGGAGAACTGTGCTAGAGAAAAAGCAACTGACTTCCAGGGATTCAAAGAAAGAGCACATCCAGGAATTGAGCATAGAATTTCTGCAATAGTGCAGCATCTCAATTTGAACATTTTCTTTCTTCTGTGCCTTGTAGGATTTCACATATGATACTTTTTAAACCAAATCTGGTTTGCAGTCCTGACTACAGCAACCACAGTTTTGCTTGTTCAGACCAGAATAACCATCCTCCATTTATTCTGGAACCTGAAACTTGTTCCAACCTCTTCCCCACAGAAGAAATGCCAAAGGAAAAGAATGTTTTAATAACATATGTATAACCACAAAAGTAAAGCTGGAGTAATTTTATGTGAAACTTGATCCTATGAAAGAAAATCTGTATATTTTAGCTAGCTATTTCACTCTTTTAAAAAGTAAAACTACAGCATTAAAGTAAGTAAATAATAGAATACCTTCCTATTTTTCAGAATCAGAGATGGATTATTAGGCGCCTTACTAAATTCTCTGATTACTAGTAGACTGTTTTCTTTCAGTAAATCACTAAATGTAACCAGATGCCCATCACACACTGCTTGCTACCTTTAAGGTAGAGTCTCAGGTGCCTTGCCTAGCTGCTCACAGAAGATAGCATGGCAGCAAGCATGCATGGAATGGGCTGCTCAACAGGGAGGCTCCACTGGACTTTTGTACATTTCCAGGCAAAGAAAATCTAGGGGAAAAGTGTTGGGGGTTGTGACTTTGGATTAAAGCATTCATGCCTGAGCCTAATTCAGGCATCTCAGCCTTTTTTGGCTTGTAAGCACAAGAAATATTTCTTAGTATCACCTCACGGATGCATGAAATGAATCCTCCACGTAAATGTTTACAGAACTGGTCTTCAAAACCGATAATTAGAGGAACAGCTTTGTATACATCTTAGTAACCTTAGACTAATCCTGATGTGGAACACTAAAAATGAACAATTTCTCCTTGAAATTGCTAGGACATACTCACTCATAGGCTAAACAGACCTGGGATAGGCTGTGTTTGCAGTTGATGTGGTTGGGGTGCCTAGTGAGCACCGATCAGCTGAAAAGCATGCAGTGATCTCTGTCACGTGGAAGATTAAAGACACATATTGGCATTTTCCCTATAGTATGCTCCTGCATAATAGGTAATGTAGAGTGTCATGCATCATGTAAATGATGTATAGGCTGTGAGCTGGCCCCTTCCTCAATGGCAAATTTGCACCTAAGAATTTAGCACATGTTGTGTAGGGAAGTTTTACAGCAAGCCTTTTGCTGCTGAGCTGTAACTATCTAATTTATCTACTTAAAATATCTTTATAACTGGACTGGTGTAAGTCATGTTTTATTCCCACAATGCTTATTAATAGAGAACATTTTCATCTGCTTTGAAAAACTGCTTGTAATGCACTCCTTGTACCAGTTATCTTAATTGTTTATAAATAACCAATTTAGATTTTTTTAAAAATCAAAAAAAAGCAACTTCTTTTTTTAAAAAAGTCTTTATTTTGATGCATGCAAATGGCTGGCCCTTATAAAGGCAGAGTAAATGGTATGAATGCAGAATACCACTCTTTTGCAAACACTTTCAGTAATTATGCATAACTATTTTCTTTTTCATAAGGTGTAGCAGGATGAATGCAGCAAATTATAAGGTTATTTTAATCATCTCTTTAATGCAAATTGAGTAGAGAAACCAAGTCAGCTAAAAAGGCAGTTATCAGAAATTACACTCTCCTGTTAAAAATGTGTTAGATTCTTTCATTTCCCTGAATAACTTCCTTACAGGTTTTTCCCCCTTATAATTGTTAAGTATAACCCAAAAGGCAGCTATTTGAAGTGATTGATCCACAAAGCTCACAGTCCACAAACCTTCATTATGAATTGCGCACACACTTATAATCCGCCTTGTAACCTTCACTTCCTGCCCCTGCCCTGGCCTCAGGCTCTAAAAAGAGTAATTTGCCATGCAAATCCTTACATTTTCCAAATTAGCTTTCCAGTAAGTTATCATAATTTTTTGATAGGGTTTCCTGTCCACAAACTTCACAAGGGCCATATAAAACCCAGTGTAGTTATGCATTCAGTGTGCAGTGATGACAATGAACATCCATAGGTGTTAATTCTTCTAGAAGAACATACAAAATCATCTGTGTCTCTGTTTAATTGATTTTAAATGGTTACTTAAAATAAACTTTCTTAACTTCATGAAATCACATATTTAAAAGGGTGCCTTTAAAAATCTGGAAAATAGAGAATTAAAACAATTTCAGTAAGTTATTTCTATATCTTAGTACAGATTAACTATGCATAGTAGAAAAGTGCTACACTCACTTTTGATTTTTCAAGAATCTACAAAGAAACAGCAGATCCAAACATCATAGGTATGTATCTCTTCCATATGCCCCCTGCAATCCAGCCAAATAGTTTCTAGTGCACGTATTACACGCTGCCATGCTGGGAGCACGGTTCTACTGTTTAAATATTTCCTTAACACAGCTAGTCTCATGAACTTCGGTGGGCTACTCACATTTTAAATTGAAAAAGGTATAGAACTGGGAATAGAAAGGGATTCAGACTTCATCTTCCTTTATACTTTGAAATATCACTGGGTGGGCAAATACATGCCAACTAAACTCTGATATATCATATGCTCGGTATTGATATTATATTTTAATTCAATTTTGTGCCTATAATGAACATGATGAACTGTATATATTAACAGAAATGAAAGTTTTACTTTTTAACTATAGTGGGAAATTCTTCCAAAAGGAAAATGGTAGTATCAAATACTAATTTTTTTTTTATTTCTTTAAGGTCTATGTGATCTCTGGTTGAATGGCTGGAATATAGAAAATGGATGACTCAAAGGAATAGAATTGTCTAAGCATGGGCATAAGTTTATCTGAGATATAGCAGAGAGTAGCTGAGAACAAAACCAGAAAGATGATTGAAGAAACCAAGGACTGAAAACTGACATTAAAATTTTTAACCTCATAGTTCTAACTAGCATGTTTGTAAGTCTTGGTTTCTTGTGTGATATTCATAGAATGTTTAAACTTATTGTTTATTAACAGTTAAAAAAGAGTATATAAGTCAAATGTGCATAACTTCAACTTACACATATAGATATGTATGTATATGCTTTTGCCGTTATGATGCCTACAAACCAATATCTGATGTGGTTACCACATTATATTCACGCTCCCAAGGACCAGTCTCTGCTGCAAATTACAACACATACCTTTTTATGGTTAATAAGAAAATATTGTCATTTTAATAATGATGTTATTTGGTCATTGTTTGGCTTTTATCATATTACACTTAAATCTCTAATATAAGACAATATATAAAATGGCACTGGCGCTGCAAGTATTAGTGTGAATTGGGTGTCTTGCAGAGCCGGGGCCTCAGTCAGCAGAATTACAGAATCGCAGAATCAGTAAGGCAGGAAAAGATTTTCAAGACCATTGAGTACAACGTTTGAGCAAACATGACCATGCCAACTAAACCACTGAGCGCTATGTCCACTTTTTTCTTGAACACTGCCAGGGATGGTGACTTCACCACTTCCCTAAGCAGCCCTTTCCAATGCTTAACAACCTTTTCAATTAAGAAATTCTTTCTAATGTCCAACCTGAACCTTTCCTAGTGCAGCTTGAGACCATGTCCTCTTGTCTTGTCACTAGTTGACTGGGAGAAGAGACCAACCTCCACCTTGTCACAACCTCCTTCCTCCCCAAGCCTCCTTTTCTCCAGGTTAAACATCCTCAGCTCTCTCAGCCACTATTCACAGGACTTAGTCTCCAGATCCTTCACGAACTTGGTTGCCCTTTCCTGGACACACTCCAGCACCTCAATGTCTTTGTTCCAAGCATTCACAGATTTGTCTGCTAACTTCAGGAGAGAAGATGTTCTTCCTGCAGAACTGGCAGCACTCAAATAGAGAAATATAATATAATACATCTAGACCATATTTGGTAATCAATCTGTGCTGAAACATCATATGATTTGTGGTTTAGCTGATGGTTGTTTTCACAGCCATAAAGGAGCAGCAAAAGAGAAAACCCACCACCACTTCTACAGCAAGAGCCTCAACTAAACACAAAAAAAGGATTCTTCTAGACTGAAGTTGCTTTTTCAGATCAGTACACCTGAGAAATACCTTCTGCCAGCACTGCATCATCCCCATTCTCCTTCTTAAGAAGTCTATGGTGTTAATAAACTATTTATTTCTCTCCTATTTTTGTTATTGTCTAAAAGTTGCAGATGCATGTAGGTAGATACCTGCAAGTAGCAGAAGGCTGAGCAGACTGTGTTGTTCATTTATCTTGCAATGCAGAGAAGGTAAAGGAAAGCAATCCATTATGCACAAACAATTCAAAATATTTCCAAGTTGCCCTTGGCAAGCAGGTGCAAGCAGGTGTGTACGTATCCCAAAGACAGCTTATATGTATGTACTCCTTTTCCCCCAACAAGCTAGAGAGAAAAATTAAATTCTGAATTCCCTTTTCACAGAATTCCAGGCTTTTGAACTTACAAAGACAAAAATAAATTGCATATCTGTAGTACAACCATGATCTTTACTACTTTTCATGATGTTGGACTGTGTGTTTTGTATCTAAATCTCAACACAACAACATTTAGTTCAAAGTGTGTAGGTCTCCAGGCATAAGTTTAGGAAGTTAATTATGTGATCACATGCACAGCATGTTACTCCTTAAATTTGCAATTAGTCCATTGAGAAGGTCTTAAAAGTCTGTTTGGGTTTTGGGGGGCTTTGTTTGTTTTTGTTCATTATGTTTGTGGGGGTTTGCATTTGTTTGTTTGGTATGTATTTTTTTCAGGTAATCTGTGAATTGTCTTTTGAAATTCTATTTCCTCATCAGCTTTACCAAACCTGATGATGACATTTTATATATATTCCCTGAAAAAAAAATTCATTATAAAAAATTAAATGGTACTAATTCTTACAGCTTTCAATTTCGGGTGAGAACAGATCAGAAAGCAAGCGTAGGAGCAGATTTCACAAAATGTAAATTCTCTGTTGGGTCATTTTATAGATGTCTATTACAGAAGGATAGCTAGATAGCTGGAATAATTGCAAAAAAAATTTATGTGATTGCCAAAATTGACTGTGATATCACTCATTCACAGAAAAATAAAATTGCAAGGGGTAGGTTGTAAGGGTACTGCATGAGTCACTTCTCTTAGTTTTGGTAAGCAGTTTTAGTATTAAGCTTCAGTCGTTTATATCAGGTTCTGGATACCAGTACTTGTCCTGCAATTGTTGGTTTGTTGTGACAACTTGAGACTGACCATGACTATGTCGTGTAAATTTTGCCTGTAACTCCTCCTGGACACCTTCACAATTCCTTGGAATTCTATATAACTTAAGGTGATATTTTATCACATGTCTATCTTGTGGGTGAAGTTCATTCTGCAGGTTGAAATATGGTATTAGAATAGCATCCATATATTTGGAATTCTAGAATCTCTTTCTAGATAGGAAGACATGTAATTTCTGTTATATCAGACACTACAAGTAAACAGTTTTAATTTTTTTCTCTTATAATTGCATATTTATAATCCATGCGGCATCTTCCATATAATCAACTAGATAAGCATCTAAAAAAGAGCAGATGAGATAAACTATCAGCTGCTCTGGTTTTGATTTGACTAAACTGTGTCATATAAAAATGAAAGTAATCTTGTTAGCCATCTGCAGATATTTCCTGCTCCTCTGAGGTTTACAGAACTGCCAGGAGGTGTGATCTATTTGCAGTTGGAGTGCAATGCCTCAGTGGCAGGTTCTCTACTCTTCTGTTGTGTATGTACAAAGAAATGTTTTCTTCCCAACATTTTTATTGCATCTTGTAAACTGCTCATTGTTCAAAGACAACGGTCTTCTCATAGAAATTGTCCCAGTGGATTTGGGAAAGGGTGTTTTCATATCTGTAGTACAAAAAATGATGGCCAGCATGGCCAAGGGAAGTGCTGCCTGGAAGTAGCTTGGAAGGTGACTGCTTGGGAAGCTCTCTCTGCTGGGTGTATCACTTCTCAAATGTTGTGAGGACAGAGTGGATCACAGCTTAGTTGCAACCACATTTATTAGATCAGCTGCAATGTCATAAAAAAGACCTGAATGTTTATCTGCCTGCTGGAGAGCTATAGGAGGGAGAAAAGGAAATAACCCTACATTTATAGTATTTGGCCATCCTTGGTCTGAGACAAAAGTAACGACAGTTGTGGTGAACTCTAAAGCCAACGCAATAAATCCTCAGTATTTACAGTCAAAGCTTTCATTATTTGAAAATTTGCTATGGAGGGCTAGGTCTCAGGTAAACTTTAGATTTTACAGTGCACTGTTATTAATAGTTCAGCACATATTGCACAGTTAGGAATAAATGTACAAAATTTAGATGTACCTAAATAATTTACATCTTGATTTGAGAACTGAAAAATTTGGTTGTGACTTTTTTTTTATTATTTTCTGGGGGAGGGAGGAAAAGTGAGCTCTTCCACACACTCTATAACCACTACCAATCTCAAAGAAGAGATGGCATGCTCAAGAAAAGAATACTCTATGCGTATGAGGTATTTTTTCACCCTCCCATATTAAGTATAGTCTATAGGATCTGGGGATTTTTTCATCACTTTCAGGAGGCTTTGAAAATACAGTAACATCATCCTGATAATACTAGATTCTGAGCTTGTTATTATGACTTAGTAGCATATTTGAAAAACTCAGGATGTTGATTCAGGTCCATATGGCGTATGATTAAAAGGGAAAAGTTCCATTAAGTGTAATAAATGCTGTGAAGCTCAAAATGTCTGGATACTTGGCAATAGGCTTTCTTTAAATAAATAGTATAAAACACACTCTACAATTATGACATCACTATCTGTAAATGGTTAACTGTCAATTGTCAATCCCAATGGCTTTCCTTTCCCCCAAGTCCACACAAACCCAAATTTTCTGGTTTGCTTTTTGTCACCATTGTGCTAACATGAATTTAGGAAATGCAGTGACTCCATTAGTATCTTCTGGGATATTTTTTAAATTATCCTGTAACTCAGCATCTCTTGTTCAATTGTAGAGAATATAATTTCCATTGTAGAAGTGGCACATTAGATTAAATTGTCATGCTGTGAATAAATCATTCTGCACACATATGGCATTTTCATGTACCAGCTGATCCTAGTTCTTTTGTAAGAGCTGAAACTGGAATTTGTACTGAAACAGTGTTTCATTGTATTGAAGCAATGCATATTTATATATATATAAACACTTCAATAAGAAGTGGACGTCACAGATTTCTGCTTAACAGGAGTATTACTGTACACAAAAATAAAAATTGGCAGTAGACATCAAAAGTAATTTTTCTGTGAAGAAAACAAGAATAATGTTCTTCAGGTGACTTAGTAGATAATGTCAAGCCGAAAACTTCCATAGCAGTTCATGTAAATGCATTCACTGGGTACTGAAGCTCAGAAATCAGCCTCCGATGTTATTTTAGCATCATTTGACCATTCCACGGATGCAAGAAAAAGTAACTGGACACAAATACATCTATAATAAACAACTGATTCCATCCATAGTCAAAACAGTAACATCTGGTATCATAACATCACACAAATATTGCTTAGGTTAAAATTTATTATGTATTTTAATGCAACATCATCCTTCAGTATTTGCAGGTTATCCAATCTGGTTTACAATATGCTGTAATTATTTACACACGCATATATATACAAACTTATACATGCTATATATGCCAAGCTTTCAGCCATAGTTCCAATGGTTGTAGTTTGAAGGCAGTTCATCATTTCTCAATTTTCCTATTGCCAATTCAGCTAGAGAAGCAACAGTTATGATTTCCTGTAGTGTCAGGTCCAATTCATGCAGTAAATAGTATCTACAATCAATAGCAAATACTTTCTTCCATAAGATGAATTTGACTTTTTTCTGCTGTGCTTCTAGACTTACACATGATTTTTAACTCACTTAAAGCAGACGTGTTCTGTTGAGGCACTTGGTTTCTGCGTATGCTGGCAAACTTTATTGGATTCAGCTACAACACTTATTGCAGAAAAAGAAATAATCTATTTCAGGAGTACACATTGTTTTGTTTTGTTTTTTTTTTCCCCATCCTGAAACAGAGAGTACCCCCCAAGTCTCAGCTCTGGTGGATACTCTCCAGTGGGTCTTCCAAACAGCAAACAGCATAACAGGCTTTCTTTCTCCAGCAAAGGCAGTGCCACTAACTGTCACTATATGATTCCCAACCATTTTCATGTGAAGAACAGAAGGAACTTTCAAGGTCAGATTGGATGGGGCACTGAGCAACCTCGTCTAGTGGGAGATGTCCCTGCTTATGGCAAAGTAGTTGGAATCAGATGATCTTTAAGGTCCCTTCCAATCCAAACCATTCTACAACTTAAGAGCATCTGGGTTGTGTAGGAATGATGCAAATAAATTAAATGACAGCATGACACAGGTCTTGTTTCTTCACCATTGTAATAGAAAGGATGTAGAACTAAAAAGATTATTTTAGAGAACCACAGAAAAACCAAAAGAAAGTCTAACCCTGACTGCAGCAGACAATATTAGAAACCAACCAAACCAACAAAAAAAAATCAAGAGTCAGATTAGCTTTAGGAGCTCACCAAACTTCTTTTCCCTACAAATGTCCTTTGCTGTCCAGCACCACCACTGCAACAACAGAGGTCTCGTAACAGAAGTTCACGCTATGTACATGAAGAAGCTACCTCTGAAGAGGTGGGAACTAACACAGAATATTTCTTTCTGTCTTCCAATAGGCTGTTATGATGGCAATGATTGATAAATGTCCTCATATTTTTTTATTTTGTTTTATTTTCAATACTGAAAACAATGAATGTATTTCAAAGGCAGTTGCAATGAAGTACTCAATTACTACAGACTTAGGCTTTTAGCATGGAGGAAGAGATGTGAAAACCTGCATGATTTGGAATACAAAGTCACTAAAGGTGAGGAAACGCAAAGGTAAAAAATCTGAAGTAGGACAGAGACATAAAAAGGTAAAATGAAGTCAAAACCACACAACACTGAGAAGTAATAGTAACAGCAAGCATTTTGTTTCTAAATGTTACTGAGGGGTCAAAGACAGCATTCCGTAAATAACGAAGGAATATGTACCTGTTTCGGCAATTGGCTGATTGTAAAAAATTTTTGCAAAACCTCACTGTCAAACCTTTTTTCTCAAGAACATTTCTGTGGCATTGTCAAATCCTCTGCTTAATGCTATATAGACTGGAATCAAAACTAAATTTAGAAGCAGCTGTTTTAATAGAATTTTGTTTTGCTCATATTTTTAATATTTTTATGTAAGTGGGAGTGAATCATGGAATCTGGAAAGATGCTATCTTCCATGCATCATTTCCCACTAAAATACAAGTATGAGGAGGAAAAGCCAAAACAGCAGACTATGGAAGTGTTCATTTAGAGTGTTTGGGGGATGGTATCAGGTTCTTCTGTTTCATTGAGGGGCTGAAGATCCTCAGGGCTATCCTGGTCCTTTTCTTGATAAAGCAGGCTAAACATTGTGGTAGTTGGGCGTGATTCTTCCCCTGCCCCACTAAACTGTGTATTTACGGAGAAATAAGGTTTAATGTTACCGAAGGAATAAGGCAAGGCGTGAAACGGGTGCTGCTCAGAGGACAAAGGAAGGGGAGCAAGCACTGAATAGATGGTTACAGAAAACGCTGAATAATTTCTAACTCGTTTCAATCCGAATAAAAAATACTTAATGTATTTCGATGATATTCCTAATGCAGTTTCATATCTGGGCGAAGGCAAGAAACACGGGGGAAAAAACCCCGCATAACAATATTCTGCAACTCAGGAAGGTGTGCCAAGTCCCTTCGCTCCGCATTTCGTGGGTATCTTAATCCTGGGTCATCCAATTAAAGAAAACCTCCTTCGGCGGTTTTACGAGCGCAGCACATCAAGTCCCTTTGTTTACACACTGGAACAAGATGTTCTTTCCTGTTCCGACAAGAAAAGGAGCTGAAACGCTAACGCGGGGTCTCTGCGCGCTGGCACCGGCCCGCCCGGGGCTGCCTTTGGTTCGGCATTCCCGCAGCAGCTCCCGCCGAAGCGAGGAGGGCACGGGCGGGCACCGCCGGGGCGGGGGACTGCCCCAGCCGTAAGTAAGAGCCAGCGAGCAGCTCGCACTCCGGGGGAGGGCCGGGCGGTTCGCCGGGCTGGTTTTACGGAACGCGGTGCGGCGCGAAGCGGGCATAAGGGGGAGAGGGAGGGGAAGGGGTCGAGGGGGCCGCCCTCGCCACCACCTCCGACCGCCACCGCCACCCCC
>VWYP01025454.1:433204-488463 GCA_013400435.1 Pycnonotus jocosus | reverse complement strand
ATGAAAGACAAGAGGAAGAAGAAGGACCGCACCTGGGCCGAGGCTGCCCGCCTGGTAGGTGCCGTGGTGGCAGCGGCAGCATTGTGTGTGTGTGTGCGGGGTGAGCGCGTCCCGCCGCCGCCAGCCCGGCGCGCTGCCCGCCCGCCGCTTTGTTGCCGGCGGTCGGGGCCACTGTGGGGCGGGATGGGAGGGGGAGAGACAGAGAGAGAGCGAGAGTGTGTGAGCGAGTCTGGGGGAAAGAGTGTGCGAGGGACTCCGAGTGCGAGGAGAACGAGGGCTTGTGTGCAAGGGAGCGGGAAGGAGCGCGGGAGTGCCCGTGCGGGAGCGCCGGGAGGGTGCGAGTGCGTGTGCCCGGCTGAGCCGGGCTGGCGGTCCGGGCAGCCCGCGGCTCTGCCGCCCGTCCCCGCCTGCCTGGAGAGGAGAAATACCTACGTCCCTTCCGCGGTGTGTGCGTGAGGAAATGCCTCTATTCTTTTCTTCTTTCTGCATGTATGTATGTAAATGCCCCGGGATCGTGTCTATCTCTGCAAGTTCGTGCATCAGCTATCCCGTGGAATCCCTCCTTTTAATCTAGAGAAAAGTGAAATAGCGGGGATTTGCCTTTCCATCCTTTTAGTGGGGACAGGACAGAGGTGAGGGATGTTAGAGATAACTCTGACCTGGGATTTCGCTTCACCCTCTCTACTTCCACCACGGAGCCGGGCAATGTCAGGGCCGTGTAACCCGATTCTGGAAAGGCTCCGTGGCTCTGGAGACCCGGTCCATTCTCACTTCATTAAGAAACTGTCTCCCTTACCCTACTGTATCTGTTATCATGATTCTGTATTACTGTTTGCTGAGTGTAACAGAGTACATTGTTTATGTTGTTTTCCCGTTTCGGAGTATGTCTGGGTTCTCTCTATTCGAGGAATTCTACAACAAATAGTTACGCACGGTACAGCACGTATGGTTGTACACGTCCGTATGCGTGTCTTCTGCAAAGTTGGGTCTGGTTCAGCTCCAGCCGAGTGCGAGTGCGTAGAAAGATGACAAAGCTGGAAAGATAGGCTGCTGGCTACGTTGCTTTTTTGTATCTACACGAACTTTGTCTTTTATTCATCTCTGTTACAGAGTGAATTGTTTAAGTAACATGCCGTTGCTAGTGCTGCGTCTGTTTCTGGTAGTGGGTAATGCTATCTTATTACTATTATTTGTTTAGTGTATTTGTGAAGCACTTTCCTTGTAAAAATGTTTTCACCTCATTACATGAATTCCTAGATAGGAAGTTCAGCCTCTCTCTCCTACGTAAATCATTATAAGGTATTAGACAGACACTACCTATAGATGTCTCTGTGAGCTGTATCGAGGTACTCTCGTAAGCTTGGGCAGTGCTGAATTCTGATGTGGCTCATTACACATCCCTCAACATTTTGTAATAATGCAGCATTAGTGAAGATGGTCTGATATGGTGTCGCCTCTGTACTCTCTTATTTCTTGTGATTGTAACAGAAGTTTTACTGCAGTAAAATACTCATTCACCTTTGTCAAAGTAGTTTTGGCAGCAGATGTTGCTACGGTACTTGTTTCTCTATGCTCTAAACTGATGAACATGCATTCAAAAGTGTATAAAATACATCAAATTGCTATCCTAACATTACTCTTTCAGGCTGCTGCTACAGTTACCATTGTAAGCTGTATTTTGTTTGACAAATGTCCATAAAGGAATTTATTGTGTATCGAGTAAAATCGCTGTTCCCATGTGGTCTAATACATGGAAAAGTTTAAAGCCTCGAGAACAAAGGCTGACCCACTGCTGTGGAGAAGGGCTGAGTGTCTTATTTTCATGGTGTCCTATTACTTCACATTTCCCCCCAGAAGAGTAATGATTTGCAAAAATCAAGTCTCATGTAAGATGATACACTGCTGTATGTAAGTGGTGGAGATACGCAAGGTCCAAAGTGTGGTTTTGTCCGGCCTCCTGGGGTTGCCAAGTTCTGCAGAGCTTGTCCCAAGTCTGTTATGTGAATGACGTGTGCTGCTGCTCAGATAAACTACACTCTTGCGTTGGTCTTTGCTACTTGTATATAGTCACATACGTTTGCAAATCACAATGAAAGATTGAAGTGGAAATTACTGCTCCTTACAGTGTTTTATATTAGGACCCTGATGGTTCATTATGACTTTGTTTTCTTGGGATATATCAATAATGTATTACTGCAAGGTTTGATTAAATCAATTTCTTTCCACAGACAAGTAAACAATGAAGTGATTGATACCTACTCACAAAAAACGACTCATGGCTTACCTAGATCAATATGTTGTAAAATTGTGTACTGTTGAATTATTTTTAGGAAAAAGAGGGTGAATTAATGCATAGAGCAACTGTATGGATATTTACATTGTAGATTTTCTATAAAAGCCCTTACATTGCAACAATATTAGGCTTTCAAAGTGAAGGGCTAAAAAGTATGAAATGATATGGATAACATTGCTGGCATTGCTTTATCTGTTGTTCACGTCCATATATTACAATGTACATTTTATATTATGTACTTGCATGCCAGTTTCCCAACTATTATAAGTTCACTTGCTAGAGCTGCAGAATTTTAATTGTGTTTTCTTTGTTTGTTGTGAGGTGCTGTACTTAATTTTTTGTACACCTTTCAAACAGTGCTGAAGCAGATTTTTATTTTATGTTTTGATTGTACGTACACAGCTATTATTAGCAGCACCCAGTAGCTTCCCAAATGCAAATGTTTCTATACTTGCAACATGCCTATGAGGTTAAGTATTTTGACCTCTGCTTTACCCATGCAGAGTTGAGACATGGAAAGATTAAGTACCTCACTCAAAGCTGTTCAGGAAATCTGTGGAAGAGGTAGTTGTAATACCAACAGCGTCTCTGTAGTAGTTCTGTTTCACAGTCGTAAAATCATCTTCCTTCTATGGCTACACTTTTGCCTCATTCATTCTCTGTTACTACTTCTCTCACAGTAATTATAACAGAAATTGATATGCTCATGTCTCTGTATTCAATCTATATTGAAACTCATAATGTACCATATAATAGTTATGGATAAAAAGGAGCACAAGAACTGGACTTGAGCCTGGAATTGTTTCACAGCTCTCTGTTTCCCATAGTCACAATGAAAAAAGCAGAAGTACCTCCGAAAAATATATTACATGGCAGTCTTAAAACACATTGTAACGTGTAAGTGCTGAGGCTCCAGACTAACCGTCAGTGTTGTGTTTACTCATTTTCAGTATTTGATTAAGGGGTCTTTGAAAACCTCCCGCAATGCAGTGTTTTTTCAAGCTGTTCTCTTAATTTTTAAAGCATAAGCAGGAAAGGTCTTCCATTATATTAATCTCTTACTGTAAATACCATGTATGTGATACAGGCAATAAAGCAGGAGCCACTGGCATGCCCTCTATCAGAACTTGCATTTTATGGAAGAAGTCTCCTTTCTTCTCCTGGAAGAGAGTCAAATCTTTCTGTCTGTGACATACTGCTTTTTTCCTCATGCAAGTCTGCTTATCTTAGGGCAAGGCATAGCCCGGCTTACAAGCATTCCTGAGAAATGAACGCATGTGCAGGATCAATGGAATGGTGGCATACCACTAGCAGTTCATGTTACAGAGCCCATTTTGTAGAACACACATTTTTATGGACAAAATTGCAACTTGTCTTTACAACCTGCCAAAGGGCACGTCTTTGATGTAGACCCAATATGTCAACTCATTTTGTACTTTGCAGCAGACTACAGCCGTGCTTACTTATGACCTGGGCATTATCTCCATGCCAGTTTTCTGCTTTTTGTGTCTGATAGACTAAGATAGAACACTGAAAGAATAAGAACAAAAGAAAACCTTTCAAGGAAGGAGGAGAAACATCCTGTCTTTCCTTTGTCTCTTAGTTGATCCTCATTTGATGTAGCCGTATTGTTGTTTTCTAATCATACATGGAACTCATTAAAATTGTATAGAAAGGTTAAACACTTGAATAGTTAAAGCAATTTGTAGTGATTCCTTTCAGATGAAAAATCTTCTATCTGTTTAGCTTCACAAGGACTCTCAAGCTATTGCTGGAAGTCCTGAAATAGTGAATTCTGCCTCTTAAAAATTTAATATCATAAAATTCTGCATAAAAACCATTGAAATGAAAAATACTGAGAACAAAACATACCCAAGGATACTCTGCCACATAAGAACTGATGACAATTTTAAGTAGGCTGCAGTGATCCAACTTTTATCATTTGACTTCTAGACGTGATCCGTTGTTTTTTGTAGAACTTTAAACCAAAGGCCTGAACAGAATGAGTGGAGACTGGTCACTTTGGGAATGCAGAGCTCAGAAGCACAGACCATCTGCCTATGAAGGGTGATAGTTTATAACATTTTCAGAAGATTTTTTTTATTAACAGCTTGCCCTTATTATTGCCCTTTCCTGTAAGTGGTATTTTGAAATGTAGTTAAGTCTCTGCCACAAGCTGACAATAAAGCAGAAGAAAATCCTAAGAATGAGAACAGTAGTCCTTATTTGGTTGTGTGCTGGATCACCTCTCTAGTATTTTTGCTCTTTCTTCTCCAAATTTTGTTCTGAAAGAAAGATTTCCTTGTGTTACTGAAGACTTATGTGCTTTAGAGTTTTGTGGCAAGTCGTTGTGGTTTAGGTGTGTGTGCATATTGGGTGAATAATATTCATATCTTAATTCATGTGTTTCTTGCAGTAGTCTCCTGGCAGGATCCAGCTCTTAACTAAGAGCTGTTTGTTTCCTCTTGTAAACTTTAAGAAAATTATGCTAATTAATTAGGAAAACTGATGCTGGAAAAAAAGAGTGAAAACCAACCGTTGGAATTGTTAGCTTGCATGCTACTGTTTAATGTGGCTGGCTGTCCAAAAGCTGATTGTTACTTCATCTGGTGTGCTGAGATAGTGTGGTTGAAACAGATCATGTTGCAGTATGGAAGTATTTTTGTATCGTATCTTTATATTTGAAGACCACAAATGAAACAGAAAAGTAGAAAAGTAACTTCTGCATAGCTAGACCATTGATGATAATCCCTTTGACTTTTATGTTAAGTCTTTGATTTTGTTACTATAAATAACATTTAAAAGCATTGCGCTAAAGGAGATACATGAATCTTTAAAACCAGAAAATTTGACATAACTTTGTTTTATGGTATTAAGAATTTCTTTGTTGTTGGCTTAACAGAGACATGCTATTATTTTCATATTTGTTCTGAGTTAATTCTTTTTCAGACAAGCAGAAGCATTGTGGCTTTCAAAGTTTTGATGGCCTTCCCTTTGATCCACAATCAGTGCTGCTTTGAAGAGCTGTATTTTAGTTTGGTTGGCTCTAGGGTTTCCTCCAGTTTGTTTTATTCAAAGTAATTTTTGCAGTTGTTAGACAAGGTTGAACCTCCACTTTTTTTTTTCCTACCTTCTGTAGTTTTAGTTGCCAATATTTTATTTTGTTAGTGTGAAATACCATTAGTAAGTGTGAGTTTAATATTTTTTATTAAAGAAAAATAAAAACATCTATTTCAGCTCACCTTTTGTATTTTTCTAGGGTAGATTGAGAGAAATTAGATTCTCACTCTTTATTTTGAGACAGCCCTTTAACCCTTGGAATTGCAGACCTTTAGGTATGCAAGAACCTTACCCAGGAGTGGGACCTTTTCTCAGTAATGTCGCATTATTTCTGTCAAAGCAGGGTAACATGGGAGAAAGCCCTAACAGGAACCTAAATATGAGCATTCCTCAATAGTGTGAGGGTGTTCTCAGTGCCTTAAGGTATGATTTAATGTTCCCTGTTACAGTGAGTATTTCCAGTGTCTGTAGAAGAGCCAGTATTTTCCTGACATACTGGATTTTCTGTTGAAATAACTGTTCTGTTTTTTCTTCTTCCAAGAGTAGATTTGGTCAGTTGTATGTGCAACCACAGTGAAATAGTTTCGACTAAACACACTCAAGACCCTACCACCATTCACAGCTAGGTAGCTTTGGATTTGCTGGCCCAGTTCACCAATTCCCTGTATCCAAGCCATGCCATTGCAGCATCTTAGTCTGGACTAGGTAGCATGCTGTTCTCAAGGTGGAAAGCCAAACTTATTGTGCTTCCTGCTGGAGCTTCTTTTGTTCTTTATACTGTGATCAGCACCTTACAGTCCTGTGGAGAATCATATGCTGAACATGACCTCTTGTCTTTGGAGTAACAGTTTTTCTTTTGTTGGTTTTTTTTGTTGGGTTTTTTTTTTGGTGGTTTTTTTTTTTTTTTTTAATGTTGTAAGCTTCAAAGTGTTTTCTGTTTTGGTGGGTGAGTGTGATAATGATGGTCTGGGTATTTCCTGTAAATGGGAGTAACTAAATAAATAGAGACCTCCTTTTGTGCTGTCAAGACCTGGAAGAAGATGTGATTAGTGGAAATTATTTCATTATGGGTCTGTGGGTTCCAGATAAAACTGAGCAAATTCTCCTTCTGAGGAACTTGCAGACTGAACAGATAAAATATCTTAGCCTTCACTCTGGGTCAGCTTCCAATGCAAAGGCAGAACAATAAGCAGCACATCCTGGGACAGGCCATTTGCTCATCCTGTGCGTTCCGGTCCACAAAGTCTATGGACCCTGACGTGTGACTTTCCTCAATATTGGAGGACCTTTTACTTGAGTTTCTTAATATGTGGGATCCAGCTTTTGCATTGCAGCTTATGACTGATATGGCCTCTTGTACCTCAGGTATCTAAGATTTGCTTTGTAGTGTAGCATCAAGTTTTGTTTCTGTCTGACAGCATTTGCCAGGATCAGCAGCCACAGTTCAGTCTGTAGCTCTGGAATCATCAGACTCATTAGAGGAGTGGGCTGTAGTTCTGTGTAGAAGACATTCCAGGTCACATCCTAGATTATTGTTCACAATTTTGGATCATCAGAAAGTAATTTCTTTAGAAGGTACATATTACATGCTGTCTTTTGAAACTTGGCCTCATATATGCATAGATTGTCTAGACAAGCCTGTGATGAGACTCTCCTTGCTACTTGTAGTGGGTCAGCTCTGGAGATCATTATCCAGTGGGTGACAGTTGCATCCTATTGAACATAGCCTGACTTACAAATGACAACATTTTCTAAACCCCTACATCCTCAGAAGTATTTCTTGACAGACAAGATCCTGAGCTACTAGGTTATTTGCTTTGGAGAACTCAAGGCTATTTTATTTCCTTTTTTTTTTGTGATTTTGCTTAGATCTTATAGACAGAATTAGAAATTTAGTGAACCAATAATTGTTTTATCCTTGTTAGCTTCCTGTGTAACTTGACATCTAGAGAGGGAAGAGAGCCTTAGCCGAAGTATATATCAAACATTTGAAGGTCAAAGTTTGATTCCATTTCAGCTGACTCTTAGCAGCCTGGAGAATCTGCCTAACTGTGTAGTGGTTCACATGTTTGGTGAGATGCCTAGTCTAGTAAATCACAGTCAAATTAATGTCCTATATGATTTGTTCCTACTTTTGTGGCTTGAACCTTCTTTTTATGTAAGATGAGGCTTTACCACTATCGTTGTGTTGCCAAAGTACTTAACTATTTTTCATTAAGTGATACCATCTGGTTTGATTATTCCTTTTTCTGTCCCATAAATTGAAACTTAATATCTGTTGATACCTATTTTTAGATAAATGTTAATTCTTTTTATGCCTCAAAATTCCCAGTTATCCATCACCTGCTGGCATTGCTGTATCAGCAAAGCACGTGACATTCCATGTCACTATGCCTGCCTGCCAATATTACCTAGCAAGGGTAATGGGAAAAAACAGACCCTTATTGTCCATAGCCTGCTGTCGTTCTTCTGGACCAAGGTTCTGGCAGCTATCTCAAAATCATTACATTCTCCAATCATACTAGCTTCTTTTATGTTATTTGGCATTTCTGCCATTTACAAATTCTGAACTGGTAAGACCAATGAGAACCTCTTTGGAGCGTGGTGTTTCAGTTGAGAAAAGCATCTTAATTAGGGCATTACTTTTATTATCACAGAAGGTGGAGTTGGAAAGTGCCTCAAGGTCACCTTGTGTTTACTAGAAAAGAAGTCATACAACCCAAGTTAGTTTGAGTTTTGTGAAATCAATACAATTACTGACTTTTATTATTGATAGTAACTATGACTTGTCTGCCCTTTGCCAGAATCTGCTCTTTTAGTGAAAATTTACATTCTGCTTTAAAAAATGGAAGAATGAAGAAAATAAAATTATTAGGAAAAGTTTTCCAATGAGCATGATTTAGAATTTAGATGCATTGTGTTTTTTCTGACAGTGACTAGACAGAAAACATCCATTTTCTAGCACAGATTGAGAATTCTGTACCAGTTAATGGTTCTCATTCATATTCTCTGGTTTTTTGAGGCATTTTGGGCTTAGTCTCTTGATTTTTTTTTTTTTTTGTGAGTTTGATGCAGCAATGCTGCAGCAGATTTGTACATAGAGCAGTAGTGCTTAATGCATTCTAATCTATTCCATAATTTGTTTCATTCATAATGTAGATTTTCGAGACATTTTGCAACTACATGTCTTCTGGTTTAAAAATAAGAATGTAGAATAATGTAGTGAGGCTCATCATCTGGGTGTAGAATAAGCTCAGAATTCACTGTAGAAGAAATCTTCAAATAATTTACTGTTAAAGAGATGTGATACCTTTTTGTTACTGGTTTCAGGATGACCCATGGCTCCATAAGTATGCATCTTTCTGAAGGTACCCTCCTGGGCGACAGCTAAAGTGCTTTTTCCTAGATGTCTGAGGAGGAAATATTTGGTGGGAAGGAAGAATAAAGATTAAATGTTTTGATGTGGTCCCTTGAATTCCTGACTTGCAGTCCTAATCATATACATATGTATGTACGTACATACATACATACATATATACATGTATATACATATATATATATTCAGGTACTGGGTTATAGGCCTGTGAAACTGACTGGGAGAATCACAGAAATGAGGCTACATGCCTGGGACATTTGATCAGCCCATGATGAGCCTCAGCATCCTTTGCATAGACAATTATCAATAGCAAGGAATGGATGCTGCTCCCAGCTCTCAGATTGGTCCAGTTTTCTGATTGTTTCATCTTGCAGTCAGATTCTTCACGCTAAAATCCTGTTCCACCAGTCAGTGTTCAGGGATCAGCTGACTCAGTGCCAACTTCCCCCATTGCTTTTGGAATGAGAGTTATCCATCCGAGTGGGATGTCAGGGATAACCAACCCTATGACTTTGTCTTGGATTGAAGTCCCTCGTCTTTAGAAAAAAGTCTGGTATTGAAATCCGTGGTTTTTAGAGCATGAGATTGGCTCCCAAGGTACAAACACTGAAAGAAAATGGAATTACTGCTCGGAGGCATCTTGGATGCTGCAGTTGTCTTATGGGGAAGGGTCTTTCCTGCTCCTTGTAATAACAGTGTTCCAGTGACAATGAGGCCCACTAAGTGGTTGTGATGTTAAAACATGCTCTGGCTTGGATTTATAGAAGCACTTTAAAAGTAGATGGCTGTTGCTTCACAAGGTAGACTTGGAGATTTTTATCAGTCTGTGCAAGTTACTGCATGCCTTTGATACATGTATCAGTGACTATTATTGCATTTACAGAGTGCCTCCACAGGAGCTGCTCAGTACCTGTGCTACTGATCAGCCCTTGGCAGTAAGTGTTTGATGTTCACTACAACCATTGTGGGTTGTTAATTTAGCCTCCCATCCCAGCAGCATCAGCTGGAGGGATGAGGCTTCAGAAGGAGGAGGCTTCAGAACTCTCCTATGGCTTCAGAAGGAGCAGGCTTCAGAACTCTCCTATGGCTTCAGAAGGAGCAGGCTTCAGAACTCTCCTATGGCTGTCTGGGGAGTTTTCTGGTGAAGAGGAGTATAAATATGGCAGAAGTGTGAACAAACAATTGCATGACTGACTGAAGGATGCAGGATATGATGCAAGAAAATAACAATAATGCGAGTGAGCAGAGTGAAAGGCCTTGAGAATAAAATCAGTGTCTGAGCAGCAATTCTACCTATGGTGTTTCATGGACTCCAGAAAGGTAGTCTTTCAGGTGGTCTGTGAACTACACAGTGAAAAAAATTCAATAGAAGATGGAGAACTATAAAAAATTTGGAGTAATGGAGTCAAAACAGTTGACCAAAAATGTATTGTATGGATTTTGAAAGTTAGATCAGAAAAGTGTTGTCTTACCGACTTTTAATCTGTTTAATAAAATGAATGAACCAAAAAACAATCTAAGATACCTTAGTAAAAATAAATAAAATAGTAATAAAAATAACTTTTTTTTTTCTTCAGGGACATGTTTTATTGGGGTTTTTTGGGGTTTTTTGTTTGTTTGTTGGAGGTTTTTTGTAGATTAATATTTAATTAAGTAATTGGTATTTTGCATAATAGAACATTTCTGTCTCCAGCAATTCATAAGGTTCACTATTTTGCTTGTAAGTAGACTATTTGACACATTATCAAACCTTTCTAATCATACAAGAACAGGTTGCGTGGAGAAGTTGTGAATGCCCGTTCCCTGGAAGTGTTCAGTGCCAGGTTGGATGGGGCTTTGAACAATGTGGTATAGTGAAAAGTGTCCCTGCCCAAGGCAGGGGCATTGAAACCAGCTGATCTCTAAAATCCCTGCCAACCCAAACCATTCTATGGTTCCATAATTCTCAGTATCGGTAACACTAACGTTAAATAAAAAAATAACATGAAAAAATATTGCTGTCATTGTTAGTCAATTTTAACTGTCCTTGATGAGGACAGACTCAGTTTCATACTGTAATTTTCTTGTGCTAGTTAATTTTATTAGTGTCTGAGCTGTAGGAAAATGTTTCAAGCTATTTAAAGTAATGTTAAATAGAGTGAAATAATGCTCCTGTCTTCATTGTAAGCCAGATCCACAAAAATGGCAGCTTGGTTAAGTGAGGCGGGCATATATGCATGGTGGTTGGGAAATGCTTCTGAAACAGCTGCAAAGAGAATAACAAGTTTAAGAAAATTTAACAAACACTGCACCTGTTTGCTGTTACCTGCATTGTTGGAGCTGTTATGGCAAGAAGCTTCATGTGTGAGTTTAAGTGTTGTTAAATGTTGAAGTTAATTTTATAGAAAGATATGCGTGTGGAGGAAGAGGGAGGGGGTCTGGGAAAAGCATTCTGAGAATTAACGTTCTGGAAAAAAAAGAGGTTTTAAATACTCCATATATACATAATAATAGTTATGAAGCTTATTACTTTTAGCACTTGGCATACATTTTCAGGGATTAGTAGGAGAGAATGAAACTGGGTTTATGTCTGTTGGTATGTCATGTGGTGAAAAGAGTGTGTGCCTGGGTGATACTGATGTAATCCTGAGGGGAAAAATGAGAGTACTGCATCGGGGAGCAGTGAAGAAAATGGAACTGTTCTTGTACCAATGAGAAGTAGAATAGCAAAGATAGTGAAGGAAGTAAAAAAATAAATCTGACTGACAAAGAAAAAATTAGGAAAAAGCCTCACTTTCTCAATTCAGTGATAAAATCACATATAATTTGTTTATTTATTAATTTTTCTGCCATTCAGTTAATTATATCATCAGCTAAAGTCTCCAAACTTTTATCTTTAAAATTTTAATTTTTCTCAGACTTCTAAGAGTAAAAGGATTTCAGTGGAACATCAAGATTTAAAAAAATTGTCTGTCTTCTCTCCTTTATAAAATACAGAGCCTTTGTCTTGGAAACAAAATATTATGTTTACATGATGTTACATTCAGTTTATTTTTAGAAGTTGTACTATGGTCTATCTTGGCTAAAGGAGTGTTGTTGAAATTACAAGTAATACCCTTGAAATAATTGAAAAAGAAAACCAATTTGTCATCTGAAATATTTTCTCATCCATTTGGTAGTAAGATCTCCTATTGGAATTTTCAGAATTCATTTGAAATTATCATGCCCATATTATAACTAGAGCAACAACAATAAAAAACCCCCTAGATTCTCCCATTGGAGGATTCTCCTAGAATCTCCGATTGGAGACTCTAGGTCTGAGGCCATCTGGGCACAATGACCATGATATGATGGAGTTTTCAGTTCTCAGCGAAGTAAGGAACGGGTTCACCAAAACTATCTTGGACTTCTGGAGGGCACACTTCAGGCTGTCCAGGATAGTGATTCAGAGGTCATCTTGGGAAACAGCCCTTAAAAACAAAGGGCTCCAGGAAGACTGGATATATTTAAAGAAGGAAATCTTACAGGCACATGAGCAGGCTATCCCTAGGTGCTGAAAGATGAGCCATCAGAGAAGAAGTCTGCCCTGGGTGCATAGGGAGCTTTTGCTGGAACTTGGGGAGAAAAAGAGAGTTTATAATCTTGGGAAGTAGGGGCAGACAACTCAAGAAGGGTACAAGGATGTCATCAGATCTTAGAGACAGAAAATTGGATTGGTGAAAGATCAGCTAGAAGAACTCCATGTGGTCACCACTGTGAAAGATAATACAAAGTGTTTTTATAAATACGTTAACAACAAAAAGAGGGCTAAGGAAAATCTCCACCCTTTACTGAATGTGGAGGGAAACCTTGTAACCAAAGATGAGGAAAAGGCTGAGGTACTTGATGCCTTCTTTGCCTCATTCTTCAACAGAAAGACCCGATATCCTCAAGGCAGCCGCCTGCTGAGTTGGTAGGAAGGGACAGGGAGCAGAACAGAGGCCCTGTGATCCAGGAGGGAGCAGCCAGTGCCCTGCTGTGCCCCTGGACACCCACAGTCTGTGGGGCCAGATGGGATCCACACCTGGATGCTGAGGGAGCTGTGGAAGAGCCAGGCCACGCTCCAGCATTTATCAGCAGTCCTGGTTAACCAGGGGGGACCCAGAGGGCTGGAGACTGGCCAGGGTGATGCCCACCTGCAGGAAGGGTTGGAAGGAGGATCTGGGGAACTACAGGCCTGTCAACCTGACCTCAGTGTTTGGGAAGGCACCATCTTGTAGCACATACAGGACAACTGTCGCCCTTGGTTTTACATGTCTTACTTTGCCTTCTGATGTTTTCATATGCCTTCTGTTTCTGATTGTTTCTGATTCTGATTCTCTGTTTCTGATTGTTTCAAAGGTAGAGCATGAAGTCAATAGTTACACGAGAAACCTGAGCTGAGGCACTGTAATCTTTCACTACAGCTAAAATAGATTATTTTTCCATACAGCTAAAATATATTATTGTCAATGTCTAAAACATTAAATATAAAATTATATGCCTAAACCTCATAGACACTGAACTTATTTGCCAGTAGCATTTCCTAGAGCTGACAATTTTTAGTCCTACATTTGCTGAAGAGATGTGACTTTGGGAAAACTCAGATCTTCATGTGTTGCTATGTTGTTTCTCATAGAAAAAGCAAAGAACCTGTGACAGAATATACTGTATAACAGTCATGTTTTGCTCTTTGTTTGCTTTTCTTGGGTTACAGTTACCATCCTGTAAGGTAACAGTTCATTTGTTGAGTGTATAGTGAGGGGTCTTAGGATAAGAAGGGTACAATGATGTTAAAAATAGAGGCTTGTCTTCAACAGGAAGCCTAGGTTTATGAGAAGTCTCTGCATTTATATTCCTTTACAAAACCCTCTGTGATTCCCCTCTGTTGACCAATTACTTTGCTGTGATTCTGGTGTTTGGTGGTGGTAGTTGCATGTGTGTGGCTGATGGCTATTTCACACTGGAACCTGGTGGGTCCTGTCCAGCTTGTCTTGGAGGGGTCAGCCAGTCTTGCAGTTTGAAATAATTCCTTTAGGCCAGGTCAGGAGTTTGGAACCTTCACAACAATTGCAGATTATACTGAACAGTTTCAGGCTGTACCCCCACAGGGGAAGACATGTTCTGTATTTTGTTCGAGATCTGATTGCAAACTGTTGGTTTAACAATCAGCATTTTGTGTCTCTTCATGAACTCCAGCCTTGAATTCACTGTTCACTTTTCTCCTTTATAGACTGGAGGTCCTATTGAATTTGTTCACCTATGCCAAGTGATTGCTCCTATTGGTTTTAATCTCTAAGGAAAATCAGCATCCAGCTGGTAGACAGTTGTACTGATGAGGACCCATTGATTTTTCTCTCCTATCCACTTACCATCAATAAGAAATGTCCTTAGCTTTCACAATACTTTTTCCCTGCCATAATGTTGCCCCGTTACCTGACTGTCAAGAGTGGTCTCAGTTGCTGTTCACGTTGAATGTGGATGTGATTAACAGCCTGATAAAAATGTTTAAGTCAATATTTGAGAAGCCTAGATAAAGATAACATTTATCATGAGAGCTTTTTAATAATGTGTTCTGTTTGATGTACACCAATGGTAAGGAATTGCTGTTTTTAACAAAAAACTCCCTTTTTTGTCAACAGATTTTTTGATTAAGGAGTATTCAGAAAAGAAGAGCTAAGAAGATGCAGGATGTTCATGTTCTGGCTTAGGGGAAAATAATTCTTTCCTTTTTAACAGAGCTTTTGCTTATCATGATGGTGATTTTTTGGTTTGGTTTGTTGTTTTGTTACTATTTTTTCACTACAGCATTATTTGAAGTATTTTCTTCCATAAGAAGAAGTTAGCAGCATGTAAACAAAACATTCTGTGTGCATTTCTCCAAGGTGATAAGCTTTTGAAAAATTATTACCTTCAGTTTAGGATGGTCAGATTATTTTACAAGGTCCCTGGGAAGAGGTAAGCACATAACATCTCAGATCTTGAGGAAAGCTGTTTATACGTTTTATACAAGCTTAGATACAGAGACATTGTACATTCTTACTAATCTGCCAGTGTTGTGACAAATGTTTCTTGGTAATAGTTGTTAAATAGTGTATTTTTTAAACCTTTGAACAGATGCTACCAATATTTTTTGGTAAACCAAAAAACATAAACCAGCAGTATGGACTTCAGTTTTACAATAAATCATGCTTTTAAGAGGACAAGTGTGGGTGGACTTAGGTGATGAGCTGGGGGAAGGGTCTGTGTGGAAACACTGCTAGCAAGGACTGAACAAATAAATGATGCAAAGTGGATGAGTTAGTGAGCTGCAAAATATTCTCCTATTTTTGAAAATCTTAGATGACTAATTGTCAACCGTGCCATATGTAAGTAATGTGGGCTTCCAAACTTGTGGCAATTAAAACTGCTTAGCATCCCACTCCAGGCCTGTATTATATTCTGTGTACAAGTCAATGCTGAAGACTAATCTCTTATGACATTAATCGTCTCATGAGGAGAGATGGAATAAATCACAGTAGCCCTTCCTCTCTTCACTCATGAAGATAAATGCCATAACACGATGGCTGATCTTCGTTATGACACTAACCATTATATATTTAACAGAGATAGCAAAATCTCACTGACAGCTAACAAAAGAATTCTCTCTTTATACATTCTTTGAGAAGGCTGTATTTCTTTAGTTCAAAAACATGACTTATCATATCTATTCTCAGAGCAATTTAACCAGTAGATCTGGATTGTGCCAGTGAACTGTACTCTGTACATAATGATGTCATGATTCAGACTAATAAAACCTGATGTGAAATAATTGTTCAGGCTTTGGAAGGAAAAAAGGATGCATAACATGCAAGGACTCTTAACTCAGCTCTTTTCTATTGTCTGTTCAGACAAGAAAGAATACCGTCCTGTTTCAAAGAAACAACACTTCTCCCTCTCCCCTAAAACCAAGCCATTGGTTTCGGAACAAAATTTTTCATTTTGTGGAAATATTGGTTTGCCATTTTCATTTTGTGGAAATTTTAGTTTTCCATTTTCCCTCAGTATTTGAACAGGTGGACCGAGGGAACTTAAAGAATTGAACATGGATTTCTGTTGTGTCTGTGATTGCAAAGGACTTCTATTTTTTCAACTTTATCATTTGCTGTACATCTCTCAGGAATTTAATTCCGTGTTTTCCATGCATTAGACACATTGTAGTCATTTTTTCTGGGATACAATTATTAAGAAGGACTCTTAATTATGTTCTGTATGTCCATTTGCTAATTATTTTGAAGGGTGTATCATCCTGTGAGTGAGGCACAGTCCAGACAAATGAGTTGTGAAATTTATGGACTTCCCTTCTGAGGTTAAGAGGATCAGTGTGACTTATCCTGTTTGTTCACCAAAGCATCAAAATATGCTGTAAATTTCATGAGCTAGTTTCTTGCCATCTATCCCACACAATTAAAATGGAAGTATAATTTTTATGGTTTTATGTTTGCTGTCATTAGACATTTTATAAACGTAAATATATTCATGGTGCCTCAATGGAATCAGTGTCAGTTGCAGCATTAAACTTCTCCATTTAGTTAGTCAATTTTACCAGGATGAAATATTTAAACTGGTGAAAACTAATATGTAAGAATATTTATGTAGAATGCATAGTTTAAAATATTTTATTTGTTTTCTGTTTTCTCTTCTGTTTTCTCCTGTTTTCTTTTTTGCCTTCTAGAAGTCTCAGGTCAGTATCTTTAGGACACTGTCTAACAAGATAAGCTCTGATTTTAAAGCAATGGCAAGAAAATCAGCACAACTGTCACCTCCTGTTAAATTTGGTACATTCAGAGAGTAGCCAGTAGGAATTTTATTTCTCACATTAAAAGTAACCCTTACACATTACACTTGCCTGAGGAAAATAAAGCAATGAAAGCTTTTGAAACAAACATATATTCATTCTCTCTGTTGATTTTTCTGTAAAGTTTTGCTCTTTGTAATTATTTTATCCTACTATGCTGAAACATAAGTTATACAGCAAACCTTTTGGTCCCTCAGAAAAAAAAAAAATCTGCATCATCTTCCAATAGAGAAAACAGCATATATGAAAACAAATATGTTTAAGGTTTGGTGTTTCTTAGTTTTTTGGAGATTTGTTGTTGTTGTTGTTCCTTAAGCAGGGATGAATGTATTTAAACTGATAGTAGTTCTTTCCTCTGTTACCTGTAATGTAAAGGAAACTGTCAGGGCACTGGTATCCATTCAGCTCTGTTAGTTTCAGTCACCTAAGCAAGGTCTCTCTTTTTTTTGTACCAAATAGGTGCCAAAGGAGAATTTTTATCCCTGCCACAATTAGAGACATTTCAGGAAAATGACCTATGTGATCACTGAATGGGTACAGATTTCAGTAACACTTTTGGATGGCAGAGCTTTTTTTTTACTCTTTGTCTCTTCTCTGAACTAGCGATTTGTAGTTTTAAAAGCTTTTACCCAAGTTTTCCAGCTGGGTCAGCACTGGTGAAACTTCTATTCTAAGTAGGCAGGAGAACGTGGTCCATAAGCCAGAGGAGGTCTGCATCACAATTTGTCCTGTCAGCACCTAAGAGCTACAGTGTGCTGCCAGGAAGGCACCAGTGCTGATTACCTATGCAGCATTTGTGTGCCTGTGTGCAGGTTTGGGGGAACCCATGGCCTGAGCTGCATCTGTAATGAATGCACTCATGTTTGAAGGGGTAGAGGACATAGGAATATCCTGTGGGCTTGTACTGTGGTACAAGGATTAGGGAAGAAAGGTATTTGGGTAGGGATATGGGAAGGTGTGAGATGTACAAGTTAGGGTTATTGCAACACCTCAGAAGATGGGAGTATCAGATTGAGAGTAGGGAAAGGCTGGGCATGGTGAGAGGCAATGGAGTATTGCAATAGGATGCAAGGAATGCTGTGGCTTGCATGGCTAAGCAGAACTGGCACTGAATGTGGCACTGTCAGAATGTGGCACTAAGCTGTCATTCTGGGAATCTGGATTGCTTGATCTGAAATCCTTGTTAGTAATCCTGCTGCTAACAGTGGGACCCATACTGGGATAGCACGTCTGACACCATGCTCACTGGGGTATCTTTGATCCTGGTCTTAGAAATCTGATTGAATTCTGTGTGCTCCCTAGATCCCTGCCAATGCTGTCACTGGGATGTTTATGGATCTGTCCTGACAGAGCCTATAAGTGAAAGATCCTGGTTGCTTGGACAGGCTGATTGCATTAGTAAAGACAGAAATATAAAGGTTTCCATTTTTTTCAGTATGTTAGATCAGATCAATAAGTTATTATAATAAGTCAGTTGTTTAGAACTGAAAACTTTACCTTACATTTTCTGTTGTGATGTATGAGACCATTAGCAATGGCAGGATGTCACTGCTGTTAGAGCTTGTGCCTTTTAAAGGAATAGCCCAACTGTATGTTAATTTTAACTGAATTGTAATCCAATTTCTTTTGAATTCAAAATGTCAAGAGTACAGTCTATCTGGAATTTCCAAGGCTGCCTTTATATCCATTTGAAATATGACATTATAAATAAATTTTGGAAAGAACAATAAAACTTTCAGACATCTTAGAAAAAGCCTCAAATGATCCCGTTAAAGCAATGGCATGAACAAAGAAACTATTCAGCTTCTTTCTTGCTCTTTTCTTTCATTCAGTATTTTAGAATATGGTGATAATGCCTTATGTATCTGGCAGATTAGCAAAGCTAGATGGTTTCAGACCAACTTTTACATTCTATAGTAGAAATTCTCTTGCAGGAAACACTTGACCAGTTGTTCCCTATAGTTCACACTAAAGGAACAATACAATGCTTTTCACTGAAAGAGCTGGGGAAAATTACTTTATGAGTGTGCTTTAAACTGTTGGAGTTCTGTTGGTCAGTAGCATTACCTCTGAACCTAAAAAAGTGTGGACTAGCAAGTATGGACAAAACCGATGTTAAAACTTAATATATTTGATCATGTTATGGGTTTTTTTTGTGTGTGTGTTCCTTTGTTATTCGTGTGACATCTTTGTTCCTTTCCTTGTTTGATGTTTCTTTTCTTGTTTATCCATAGTGTCAAGTGAATTACAAAGACAAATTCATAGTATGGAGCATACTGAGAGCACCATGTCTTTTGAAATGCACCTTCTTCTACTTAGATGATATAATTTCCTTACTGTCATTTCAACTGCTCAAAGACAAAAGTCTTACCAGGACGATTATTACTCCTGGTTCAAGTTTTTAATACTTTAGTACCTGGAAACCACTATTTAGCTTTCTCTTGATCACTATCAGCAAGAGAACTGAGAACTCTTCTATGAGAACTTGTGTTATGACAGGTCATAGTGCACCTACCCTTATAATCATCCCTCTTTTTCATGTATGTGTACCCCTCCTTGCTGTTTTCGCCTCTTCATCCGCCTCTGTGCGCTTCCCTTCTTCCCTCCCTCTTCTACCCTCCCCTCCTCTCCAAACCATTTACCCATCTTTCTTCACACAAAGGGCTTTGAACTTTTACCAAGCTGCTGATAATTCCCCAATGACTGAAGCTGTTAATCAAAAATGAATACAAAAGATTTGAGTGGAGCATTTCCCACAATAGAAGTCAGTCCTCCTGTTAACCTCACATAAGCAGCTGTAGAAGACAATGCTGGATTTTTTCCAAGATGCTGTTATTTCTTGTACCCTGTTTGATACTCCATCTTTCAATTCATTAATTTAGTAATGGGTGGCTAGAAAATAATTTATATTTTCTGCTTAGGAGAAAGAAAGTTTTTGGGGAGTATTGTTTGGTAGTTTTATTTGCTTGTTTGTTTGGTTGGGTTTTTTGTTCCTTTATTCACCCTGCTGTCTTTGGGCAGTAAAGATTGTCCATTGTGTAGTTCAGCCTGACTTGTCTTTTAGCTGATGAGTACGAGCTCTGGGAATAACTGTACTGTTCCTCTTTCTCCTCCTCCTCAGTTTTTAAAAATAATGTTCTAAGGAGAATTGCTTCAGTTTCTGACTAGCGGCTCAGCCTATTACGATAAGATGATCCTGATTTTTGTCAGCTACCTGACCTTCAGATCCCTGCCAGCAGCACCCAGAAGTGGAAGAAGCTCTGGCAGGTTTCAGACTGCTCACAATGAGCAGCGTGAAGCCCACTAGGCTAATCTGCACACTGCTTTTGGACCACAGTGCAGTATCAGAACACACTTGATTCTTGTTTAGATGAATTATTTTCTGTCAGTGTGATAACTGGTAGCTGCAGGCAAAGCTTCCCACTTTCTGCAGAAATGTTTATGGGTAGCAGGAGGGCCAACTCTCTGGTTTGCCTTTCTTCACTTTGTCTCTCTGCTGCGTTCTCTTCAGTGTCTAAAATGCAGATGATTGAGCAGATCTGATTCAGGTAGTCACAAGCATCTGTGTATATAAATTAAACTAATAATCCCATCAATTGCAGAGAAGTCATCTTCTCATTTTGTAGGCAAGCTGAGCATTCAGGATTTCTCTCATGCAAAGCTGCAAGTCTTGACACTGCACTAGAGTCTTCCTGCTAACAGTTCACTGGAAAGTGTTTTTCCTCGGTGTGGCAGCTGATTTTTTTCAACTAGTTGTCAACAGACAGATGATGATAGATGCCATAGTGAGAAAAGGATTTTGTATTTCTTCTTGTCCCATGTAACTGACACGACTTTTCCAATGAAACTGGGAATACATATGTTTGTGGCATCTGTGTGATTATTTAATATCTCTGAAGTTGTGAGTTGATACCTGTAGGTGACACAAATACTACAATTTGTCAGGCTGCTGCTTTTTGTTGGGAGGTTTGATTTCCACTGTGTTTGGTATGATCTGAGCCTTCTTCTCCTTGAGCTGTTAGCCAGGGTTTGAATGAACACCAAGAATGTGTTCTGTGCAGTGGCTACTTCTGTTCTCTTTCTGATTGTCCTGATGGGTATCACATTATTTGTCCCAGTTATTTAGCGGCTGTCGCTTTTTAAGGCTATGGTTGAATGGCAGGAATAAATAGAGCAGGAATAATAGGAATAAATATCTGATCTGCTGTGATAGAAGTTGCAGTCAGTGCAAACCATTCTTCTGCCATTGTCCTTCTTAGCAAAATACATTGAAACAGTCATGTTCTTCACAACAGTACTTTAGTGTGCTTTAATTTCAGCATTATTAGTCACTGCCCATATATGATACGAGCGTTGGTGGATGGAGTGGGAGGAAGAAGAAAGATATTTAAAACAAATTAGTCTTCCTCCCCTGATGTGCATTACGATGTCTGACCAAGAAGCCTGTGACTTAACTATTCCTTCTGCATTTTAGTATGTTGTTTGCCTTAAGGCACAGTTAGTTATTCAGTTTGAATTTCTAATATTATTTTAAAAAGTCTTAGAAATGCAAAAGGAATTGCAAGCTTTTAGCAGCGTTAGTGGTGAGATACAGAGGCAAGAGATACTAGTGTAATTAGCAGTTCAGTGTTTTCATTAGCTCACAAAACCTTTAATAATACTCTGATGCTGTTTTCCATAACTGAGGGAAGAAAATTATAATATCATTGAAAGGTTTTTACAAGTAATTATTTTTATTTTCTTATTGTGATAAATGATTAAGCTAAAACTGGGGGGAGGGGAGGAGCAATGATGAGGATGGACAGCATGGTGGGAGGGGCAGAAAAAACCCATCCTTACTAAGGTTCTCTGCTAATTAATTTTTGTTGCTATAAAGAAAACTTAATCATGTACATAATAATAGGATTTTCAACTTAAGCAGTGTTTAAATTGGAGAGTGTATGCTTTTCAGTTAGGGTATTAATAGTTCTTTAAATAAAGGGTTTAGAGGGTTAGAAGAACAGAATTAAATTTATAGGGTATGTGAACTGCAGCCCACACTACCTGTCCAGTGTAAAGCAAATCCACACAATGGGCAATTACTTACTCCAGCACTTTCAGCCTAACAGTCTGCATATCAATTTGTCATTATACCCTGAATTTGTTCACTTCAAACTGTGGTATTTGAAATCTGCCTTGTGGGTTTCATTAAACTGTCTGTAGTGGTGTTACACATCCTACTTGTTGGTTTCATTGTTGTTTGGTCAAGATGATCTTCAGTATCTGTATGTCTGGCCATTGTTTCCACAACCAGTTCAGTGCAGCTTCCTCAGCACAAACTGCTCTCCCTTCTCCCATTGTCCAGAACAGAGTGACTTCTGATGTTTGTGTGACTTCTTGCTTAGCTTTATTGTTTCTTTCCCATTATTGTCAAACTCTCATGGTAATACTTGGCGCTTTTACTGACTTTATAGAGTAGGATGTGATGTTGTAGAGAAGGGGACAGGGCTACCCAAATTTTCTCAATTGCAGGGAGGAGCTGCCCAGGTGTGCTGAGGGGACTGTACTCAGGAAGAGAAACAGGGAATCCTCCACAGTGAGTAACCCCACTTTCAAGTGCACACAGTTTCCTTCATAGCCGTGTCCAGTACAGTGTAGTATCCTCTCCTGTCCTTTCCAGTTTGCCCTCTGGAATGTTCCCAGTTTGATTCTCTTTCACTTTATTTTGGTGTATTCTCATTTTATCTTATGCTTTGTCTTCTTTCTGAAGGTTAAAGTTTCCATTTTTGCCTCTTTGCACCATTAATCTTTTCTCATCCTAGTCTTAATCTTTATACGCACTGTCATTTGTCCAATATGTCATTGTTGTTCTGTCACTGATACATCATATCATTTCTCTTCCCTTGTGTGCAATGGCCCTTTTCCCAGCCCTGTGCAGTTTCTTCTGTCTTTACTCATTGCTATACTCTTTCCAACCTTCTCTTCTTTCTCCTTTCAAGTCACCTTTTGGTTTTCCTTTCCTGATGAGTCCCTTTTGAATCTAGCCTATTGATGTACATGAGATAAGCTCAGTTCAGCTCCCTGACCTTTCTAGTTTAACTTTCACCTATACCTTTTCCTTTGTGGAACTGAAAGATAAAGGATACAAAGCTCATCTGTAACAAAGAATTGAAGGATTTGGTAAACTGTGTTTTGGTTGTGAAATCAGAAGAGTAAAATGGCAGAAAAAGGGTGAGCTGGTCAAGCTGTAGTGAGTAGGCAGCCTTTGGCTTTAGGTGGGCTGCTGAATTACAGCCCTGGCCAGCACCCTTCACAGTTTGACTTGTGTGATAGGATGTGGTGGTGTCTCTAGTTCCTGTGGGCAGGTATCCACATAGTAGTAGCTGATGTCACAATTTCCATTGTTTGTTAACTACTACAAAGAAGCTCAGGGTGATTTAATTAGACCAAACTGATTTCATAGTTACAGAGGGTAGAAATGCAAGTTCTGGCTGAGATACGTTGGCAAGATGCTCTGGGAAGCTTGATTGCTGTGGCCTGTGCTGCACCTTTTACTGCTGATTGAAGGGTTTCATTTTCCAGGGCTATCAGTCTGGTATTTTACATGAGCAAAAGAGTGGCTGTTTGTTTAACAGCATAAAACTGATGGGGACAAAAAGGAAGCAGAAAATCAGAAAAATTCTTACTAGATGGTTCTATCTGTAAAGAGGACTGCTTTGGGCTCAATTGGAAAAGGCAAAGGAGTGGAAAACTGAGCTGAACTGGAAAAATATACTGCACTCTGTCATGTAGCATCTTGTGTGCTGTGACTGTTCTGATTGCTTCATGTTTCATTGTTTTTAGAATAAAAAGACATTTTAAAATTGAAACCCCACTGTGTCAATTCTTACAGTAGCTCCTGGTCTACAAATGGAAGGTTTTAGCCAATTTTTTTCTGAGGTCGTGGCAAAGCTAAGTGTAGAATAGACCTCAAAGAATTCTAAAGTCATAAAAATCAAATAAAGTGCTAGTGTTGTTTTTTGGGTTTTTTTTTTTCGACTTTGGGTCTTGTGCTTTATGTATTTCCCCTCATGCCTGAAAGAAAATCTTTTGCTGTGTCTTAAAACCAGTTGTGTGTTCCTACTCTTTTATTTGTAATCTGGTTAGAGTTTTCCCAGGCAGGTGTAGCAGATGATGTGCAAAAGCAGCAAGTAAATCTTTTTCTTGCTGCAATTTCCTGGGTTGTGTCTGGCCTTCCAACAGAGGACTCCAGTCTCAACACTATCATTCCCTGCCTTTTACAAATGACTGCATAAAAACTGCAGGATCACATAACTTTTCAGATTTACAGGACAGCTGTGTCTTGTCACTTATGTTTATTATTTCTTTTCAGGCATTGGAAAAGTACCCCAACTCACCAATGACTGCAAAACAAATACTGGAAGTCATTCAGAAAGAAGGGTTAAAAGAAACAAGGTCAGTGTTTATATGTTCTATATTACTGCTATATCTGAAAATTATCTAGGAATGGTGTATAATCTTTACAAAACTTCAAGTGCTGGCTTAATTGATTTCCAGTGTCAAAGTGGGAAATACAGTTGATGGGTTTTGATTGTTAATTCAAGGCTTTTAAAAGGGTTAGTGACTGTCTTAACTTTGTATCCTAGCAAAGGAGTCTGTGGGCCAGCTCCAGTCCAGTGGCCTGTCTTTAGAAGGACAGTGTCATTTGCTCAGACAGCCCAGTGCTACATCTCATCTTTGCTTAAGGACTGAAGCTTGTCAGCTAGGTTACCTCTGCCACTGTGTGCATGGAGAAAGTGCAAGATGAAGCTTGGAGCACTTCTCACTTGAGTTTATGGTCTGGCACTTAAATCACTGTTAGGACTTGCTGGTGTTGCCTGTGGTAACGGGAATTGTGTTGATAAGGGATTGGGAATAGAAGGAGAAGGAGGTTTGGACACTGAGAGCTAGTCTGTGTCTGCAGAGCATGGATCCAGTAACTGATACAGCAACTCATCTTACTTGATAACAGCATACTTTGAGTGTAGAGTCAAGTGATATTAATTATCCTTTTAGAGCATAGATGTGCTATCCAGAGACTGTGGAAATCAATCAGTTGTCTTCCATTGCTGCCTGGTTCAGATGTGTGTACACCCTTTTTTATTCTCAAAGGTGACTGTCTACTTGCTGCGTCCTCTAATGACCTTCAAGTGGAAACTTGGGCAGGAAGTGAAAATAAGGAAAAAACTGGTTGGCTGGTGGGGGTTTCCTACAAGATGCAATTGCCTCTTCTTCAAATATTACAGTAAAACTTTCTGTTTTAATGAATTAATACTTGCTGCTGTCTCAAAGCACAGAGAGACGTGCTTTTATTTTAGTTATGTTCTTCCAAGGTGGAACCTAAGGTTCAGAACCAGAGAGCTTCAAAGTCCATGTAAAGGTGAACCAGAAGTAATCATGGGACTGAATTCACAGTTGTTCCTAGGAAACAGAACAGAACACAATCTGTGTGATTGTTTGCACAGCATAACGATGCACTTCTTTGTTGGCAGCCTCATAACATGCTCATAATAGCTATATTTTGATAAAATTGCAAAAGAGGTGGTATGGAAAGTGAAATTGAATTTGCCACCTTTTACAGATTTAAAGTGCTTTAGTTCCTGTTGAGAAATTGCTTTGAGTATATTCGGCAATGATTCCAAGGGAGCAAGGGAATGAAAACTTTTGAAAATGAGTGTCCAAATGTGTTATGCTGCAGTGATTTGCATACAACAACAACAAAAATGCATGAAAATACAGTTCTGAAAATCTGTTCTATTAAGATACTGTTTTTCACAGCAATGAATGAATTGCTTTCTTCTTAGGTCTTGTGATATGAGACCATTGCACAGAAGGGGCTCTAATGCCTGCTAATGGTATTTTTTTTTTAATTTTAAAAACTCTTGTTTTCATGATCAGAGTGCATTAATAAAATTTTGAGTGGAAAACCTGTGGAAAGAAATGAAGGCAATGTTTTATATTTTAAATGTAGAAAAAGTCAAAGCCCTTTTTAATTGCTGCAGAATAAATAGTAAGAGAAAGATTCCTTTAAAGAGGTTCCAAACTAGATGATCTTTCATTTCTTCAGTTACTAGGGAACTGAGAATTGCAGAGAAATAGGAAAGAAATTCAGATTTGTTCTGATTTTTATTCATGGTACGTACAGGTATATGTGACAGTGTAGTAGATTGCAGGATGCCGTATGTGGTCATGAGTTCTAGAAAACTGAGAAGGATAAAATTCAATGTTCTTTATACTTGAAACATTTTCATCCTAAACTCCTTACCCTAAATATTCTAAATTCTGCTGTTGTAAAATGAGAAAATGTTTGCTCTATATTGATTTCTAAGTATTTGGATTTTCATTTAACTTCTGATTTCATGTAAAAGTTGTATTTCTGCTGCATTTTAATGTTGATTGGGGACAAACTTTCAGAGTTACCTGCATGCCTAAATCGCAATAGGCGCCAATAAGGGGTTTGACTTCATACACAGATTTGTTGATTGGGCCTCAGCATGTAAGTAATGTTTGGTTCTCACAGTACTTGAATTTAGAGTCTTCTGTTCGCTTCATCCAGCTCTGCAGTTTCTTTCAGTACCTTCCTGCCAGTTGGTGCCTTTGCTGTTGCTAAAGATGGTCTTTCCTGGTCTCTCTGCTGCAGACAGCTAAGATGAGCAAGGGATGTAAATTTATGATATGCAGTCACCTGGCCATAAGCAGCAGAATGGCACTAGCATATTTTATTCTATATTGATTTGTGTATTCTTCCAACTCTGAACTTGTGCCAGGAATATGTTACAATACTAATACACTTCACTTATTCCTTTATACTGATTATCATTGTCAGTAGGACCTTGGCAATTCTACATTAAGTTCTTAAGAAACTCTCCTCTCTACTCTTCCATTTATAGATGGATGAGGTTAATTGTCTTAGTCATTTTTCATATATATTGTAGCATTAATTAATCTAAAGCTTTTTGCTGTGATAGTAAATCTGAAAGAATAATGTATGATTTTCAGCCATCTCATTGTCATTATGTGTAATCTTTAAAAAAACACTGTCAGACTATTCAGCCTCTTTTTTTTTTTACCATAAAGACATCAAGTTGCACATTTATTTTTGTATTACTCATATAATGAAATACAAAAAGATTAAATTCCAAATTTACAAAGCAGATATATGTTAGAAAATAAACCAAAAAACTCTACCGATATACGCTGTGAGAGGTTATACACCTACCTAGTTTTTCACATCTTGAGGAAGAAACAACACATTTTTGTTTCTTAAGTATCTTTCCTGTTAGGCTGGTTGGTTGTGAAATGGTCAGCAGGCAGACAGTTCTTCTGCTACCTAGAAGGAGTAAAAAATTTTAAGGAAAACCTTTCAGGGATGTAGAAAATGTATGGCTTTCTTCTGTGGGTGGTGGCAGAAGGGCAAGAAGCATTTACTTAACGTTCATGCCTGTGCTGACGGTGAAGGCCAACAGACCTGGACACTGAAATCTCTTTACAAGAAAAACAGATAGCAGCTCACTTCAGAGTGCAGTGCTCTGGATTTTCTGTCCTGAAAACATTTCCTTGTCCTGCTGTAGGTTTCTAGGCTCACCACCTGCTGTCTGTACACCCTAGCATGTGCTTTTGATGATTTTGCTAGTGTGACACAGACTACTCGTCGGAGTATGGTCCACTCTCGCCTCAGTGCTTCTTTTCCCGTGTGCTGCTGCCTCGTTAGTTGTTCTCCATCTTGCACATCTTTTGTTACTTATTCTTGTTCAGCACTAAAATTTCCCTGACTGAATTGTATTTAGGTTTTCCGCAGACTGTTTCTCAAATTCAGTAAAATTGCTTTAACAATGTACTCTTATCATCCAGCATGCACACAGCTTTTTCCAAGCTTTAGTGTCATCTGCTTAGTAGAACTTGTTTTCTTTTGTAGCATTATATTTTTTTCTGCTTATGAAGTCCATGGGAAACTGTGACCAAAAACTTATTAATTTGGGCTAAATGATATGTACTGCTGCTTCTCTAGCTACAGGGTCTGCTGCTGTGTCACAAAGAATATTTTGATAGATTTGAAGTAACTTGTTCTTGACAGGTCTATATATTACTCAACTTCTTATCTGCTAAATACTTAAAAAAAAAAATTCCATGTTTTGAGGGAATTGAAATTCAGTTGCTGCATCTCTACTTCTTTGGACCTGTCTTTTTAATTTTTTTAAAAGCTGATCGCTGAGTGTTTTCCGTTCTTTTGGAGTCACTGATATCCTCTACAAATTCTCAAAAATTACTATTGATAATTCTGAGGCTGATCCAGTCAGCTTTAATTACGTATGGTGACTTTCAGCACATTTAACTGATGTGGGAATACCTAATTTATTTAATTATCATCTAACCAATTTTTCCATGTTTGCTCCTGGTGTTGGTTTTAGCAGCTGTCTAATCATAGACATGTTTCTGATTAGGCATTAGAACTCCTGTGCTTTGAGTGTAAGTACTCAGTGCCAACCCCTTCTCGGAAGAGCAAGTCAGTTTCCTTTCTGCTGGTGTGCTTACAGAAATTTCTTTGTGCATGTTGCGTGGGTGAGTTTGCTGAAGTTTAATTTCCTAAAGCCCTCTTTCTTCTTTTTGTGTTCTCCCTTGTTTTCCTCAAAATGAAGAATCATCCCTTCATGAATGCTCAGTGTTTTAGCTGCTTTTTCCTCACGGGTTCAAGTCAACCTAGTACAGTCCCAGAAATGCTTGCCAGATGCTTTTCTGTCCATGTCTTTCTTTTCTCTTGGTTTTGTCCTTTTTTGTCATTATCTGGAAATTGCCTGTAGAACCACCAGGAGTAAGCTATCAGATCCATTCTGTTTGGAGCACTGCACCTTTGTGAGGAATAGGACCAATTAAAGACCACTTAAAATTATCAGGGAGATAAAAACAAGACAGAAGCTAATATGAATTAGTTGTTTGGATTAAGGAAGAGAAGATTGAGTATAGGCATAGTAAATCTTCAGCTACACAAAAGACAGGAAAAGAGTGAAGGAGTAAGTTATCCTGAATGTCTGTTATGGACAGAACAAGAAATAAGGCCTTTAAATTGTAGAAAGAGAAGATGGCAATTAGAAAGTACAAAGTTTTTTAACAGTAATCATTAATTCCTATCATGAGCCACAGAAGAGATGTGAAAGGTTGGTAGGTCTCACCACAACCCAGTGTGGCGATGTGTCTGTCAGGAATTATGTAGATTTGGTTGATGCTGCCTTGAACTAGGGAAATGAACTAGTATATCCCTTGATCCATGTTTTTCTATGAATTTTTCTAGAACAGTTTTGAGTTCTTGGGCCGTACACACTGTTTGAGTCCTAGGGGAAAATATCCAGCCAAACTCTGATAAATGTTTGATTCTAATAACCCTAGATTATGTCTTGGCTTTCTGTAGTTCCCTTTCTCCTTTGCATGGTGAAGCTGGGAAATTGACTTGTCTGGATGAAATGAAAGCCAGAGATTCTCAGTACAAGTTAAAAGCCAATAATCTTTCAAAATGGGACAAGCTGCTTAATTTCTTGGAGTACAGCTTTAGCCCACAGCTATGCTAGCTATTTGCTTTCCTCCTCCATTAGACTCAGGACTGTGAATGCTGGAATGGGATAATTTCATAGTGTTTTTGCTGTTCAGCTGGAGTAATTGACTTCTGTATGATCAACTAACTTGACCATGGCATTATTCTGTTCAGGTAATTCATAGAAGAATTTTATAAAAGTTGCTTTGTCTCACTCTGTTTTCTGTTTTCCAGTAGGAATCTTGAACTTCTTTCGCTTGATGTTTTTGTTGATCTTAATTTCAGCTATGGGAATCAGAGCATCAGTCATATCTCCTCCTCTTCCTCTGTTTTTTCCTCTGCATATTTTGCCTTTTTCTTTGCAAGACTAAGGTATCTATTGATTTATTGTTATTACAGTAGTCTTTCAGAAGAGTAAGAAGTGATGCTTGCCACTGGCACTGGCAATAGTGCTGTTTCTTCTGCACTCCACAATGTTGATAATATTTATCATGAATGATATCATAACATATTAAGTCTTCTGAGCCTAGGAAAGCAGCACAAAGTATGACCCTAATAAATCTCAAAGACACTCTTTCTAGATTTACAATCTTTGTGCAAAAATACGAAACTAGTGGGTTAGCTGGAATTAAACCCCCTTTGAACTGCAGAGTGGAGTCATCCATGGAATAAAACACAAGATCCATGCAGTATCCAAGCTTTGAAGTTAGAGGGGACTCCTGAAAATATTACCGTCACTTGTAAATCCTTTGATCTTTTTGACAGTGTCTCTTTAAGCCTTTGCATACTTCATCCTTAGAGCTATTGACTTAAAAAAAAATCCCCTCTGAATGCTGCTGTTTGTGTAAATAGGCTAAATGAGCTGGCAACTGTCTTCTGTTGTTTATCGTTTTCAGGTTCCTTGTTTCATTGTGTGCATATAGAAAGAGAATTTTTTACTTTCTTTCTCTGTAAAGTCATTTGAAGATGTCATTGTAATTCATAATTATGAAGTCACAGTTTTTATCTTTCACTTAAAAAAAGAAAAAAACCTAAATGCCCTGCAATTACCAAAAGCACTTAAAAACTTAATTGAAAGAACCAGAGTTTTTGTCTTAAGGCTGTGGTTGCCAGTGGAAGAGCACAGTTAGGAGGCTTCTGTGGTTGCATATGTCTGATAGAATTTATTTGGGAGCCCCTTCAGCTGAAGGGAGTTGTATTGTTTTGTCTGAAGGTAGTTATTCCCTGCAATGGACTGAAAGGAAGCCGTGATGGAAAGAGAGGGAGAAAGCTATTCAGATTCTTTTGCCTGGCATTATTAGGTTGATTTTCATGCTTCTACAGATGTGGCTTTTGGCTGTAGAGCAGTGAAAGAAACAAACTTTCAGTACAACCTGTCTTTCTGCATAAATTCACTTCAGACATGTCTTTGAAATGCTGTTCTTTCCAGCAGAACAACAGACCACCTAATTTGGTAGGCAGTTCTGATAGCAGCAATTTGCCAGCTGAAAATCTCAGGCTTGCTCCTTCTTGCCTAGACAATTCCCAGCATTGTTATGTGTGGTGCAGTTTAACCTGGTAAAAACCGGTGGGTTTTCTGTATTGCATTCCAGCATTGGAACGATAACTTGCATAATCACACCTCTGTCACCTCTGTAATAATTATTTCAGTTTTTGGTAGTGATGTAGCCCTGGAACAGCTAAGGCATTAACTCAAGCCCAGAATCGGGATTATGAATTCTTGATTGCATATTGCTGTATTGTGATTACTCTGCTGTTTAAAGCTTGCCTATATCTGGACAGCAGTAATCCCACCTTTGTATTCATTTGGAAAACTGGTTTTGAGTGAGATGTAGAACAGATGTGAAACAATAAAACTACAAATGCTTTCCCACACTGAATTGCAAAGATGAAGAATTTTTTAGTCATGTTGAGTCTTCCATTGTGTATACCTATAAAATAAACCTATATTTCAATATAAGATATTTAGCTACCTGGAATGTTGTTCTGGGTTTTTTGGTGGTTTTATTTGTTTAAAGACTTAATGTCTTCTTTCCTTCACAGGACAGTGGAGTCTCTGTCTAGGGACTTTAATAAACAGTCCAATAAAATCAGTCTGCATGTCACTGGTTCTTATAAAATTATCTTTATAATTAAGGTGTGAATTTAATTTTGAGTTTCAGATGATGAATGGCATAGCTTAAATTGTAAGTCGCTTTTGAGTGTGACACAGAATACTTTGAAGGATACTGTTCTTACTGATAAGAGTATTAATTGAGCAAATGTAAAAAGAGAATGAATACAGAAGCAAAGTAATATTTATCAAAGCTAAATGTAGAGCTGAAATATAACCCGGTCCTTTTCTCCTTCTCTCCCAATGTCCTGTCCATTAAATCAGTATTGTCTGTGCAGTATCTACTAGTTCCCATCTACATGCAGCCCCGTGTCCCACGAGTTTCTGCAAGATGAATCTTCCTTGCTTTCTCATACAAGGTCACCCAGTCCGTGGTCTCCAGTTACGCTGATCTGTCATCCTTTTTCCCTTCCTTTGCAGACTCAAACTCCATTCTGTGCCTGAAATTTTCTCAAGTGCTACACTGTAAACATCCCAGTATTTATTTCATGTTCTGACTTAGGCTAATCAAGTGTTCTTCCTTAGTTTGGTTCCAGGACCAAAATTATGAGAAAATAGAGCAATTCCATTTTTTCGCCATGTCTGGGACCTTCAACTGATGGTTTAGAAAACTTCATACAGTTTTCTCCTTTGTGCTTATCCCTTGATTTGTCGTCATGTTGAAGTTTGTTCTTGCATTCTTGGATCAACTGAGATTTTAGAACAGTTAAATCTCTTTTCTTTAAGATTAGCATGTTGCTGTTACTTTTCTATATGAGTTTTTTGCCCTTTCAGTGTTCAGGACTTCAGTTTTCCATTTGGTACAATACTTCTGTGTGTTTGGGTACTGAAACATACATGGTAACCAGCTTTCCTTCTTTCATGTAAATTATAGGAAATAGTCCTGCATGATTTTTTAAAATATTTTTTGAAGATCTGCCATAAACCTTTATCCTTTCCATCTATTAACAGTTCTGCAAAATGTATCTGCAAAGATTGAGAAATCAGGAATCCAGTCTGTGTGACACACTTGTCTCCTAGGTGCTATTAAACTATTTTTATTTTACTTGTGCTATTTAGGTTTCTACTCCTTCCACACAAGCCTGATCTGTATAGGTATAAAGCACTTTGTGAAGTTTTTTCTTATTTAGTTGATGCTTTCCTGGTAAGGGAGAGTGACCTATACGATTTTTAAATATTCAAGTTTATAATAATTCAGAGGATATGTGAAAAATTTAAAAGTTTAATTTTTTTACCAGTAATAGGAAAAAGTATGGTAGTTAGATTTTGGGATATGATAAACGTTTCAAGTTCTAGAGATCTATATTGCAAAAATCTTTTATGTTTAAGTTCACCAAAATCCTTCCTCCATATCACAGCCTAATATTCTGAAATTAAGACCTCCATTAATTTAATGTTAAAGATACTCCTGTTTTAGTATAAGAGGAAATCCAGCAACTTAAATGTAACAAGTAATGTACAGCAGTGCAGATCCTAAAAGATTTACTAGTTATGTTCAGTCCTGACATCACTTCCTGTTAAAGGTTGTTTTATTTTGAAGTATGAGATGGACATCAGCTGTGACTAGATAATATAAATTTGTCAACAATTCCAGTGTTGCTTGCCATAGTGTAGTGATTCCTTATCAATATATTTTTATGTTTAATGTAAGAATTTGTGTTGGCTTTTTCTTATGTTGTGTTTCTTAGTGTAGACTATTATGAAAAGAGACTGAAAAGCAACAATGTAGTTAAGGCTGATGAAAAGAGAAACCTTCTACATTATAAATTGGTGTTACCAAAAGAGTATATTGTGTCCTATCTGTCATCCCATATTTTTCCTAGACAGTTGAACTACACTGTATGCTGCAGATCTTTTTTTCTTTAATGTTTCTGTACTTTGAAGAGTAATTCTGCATTAAAAATAGTGTCTCTTTTTCAAAAAGAGAAATTAAATAAAGATATCCAAGAGACTTAAATGCATTCAAAACAATCAGATACTCTCTGAAGTTACATGAGGAAAGTTTCACCATATGTTCAATCCATCCTCCAAGCAGTGAAAATGTTAGCGTTGGTTAATTTGTTTGGGGTCAGTTTTGTTTGGTTTGGTGGTTATTTTGTTTTGTGTGCGTGTAGTATGTTTCCTGTAATGTAGTGCATTAAGCCTCAATATTTAAAAAATGTTACTGAAAAGATGCAGTTTTCCAGTCTACACACTGCTCTCTTTCGTTTTCTCCAAAGCCTGGCTGCGGCTGTATGACTATGGGAAAGGTAGGTAGATTAAATGTTTTCTCTGATTTTACTGGCTTAATGAGATTATTTTGCCAGCATCACTTTAAGAGAATCAAGGGCATAGAAGAGCTTTCCAATCATAAAGCTGTTGTCTGTTGTTGTCCAGACACAAAATTTTCAAAAATATTCTGGGGAAACTGAAAGTTGACAGAATGTGTTTTTCTTTCCATCATTGTCCTGAAATTAAGATCTACCACTTATTAACACTGAAGTACAGAGGTAATAAACCAGTGATATGAGATAAAAATCAGAAGGAAGAGAGCTTAATATCAGTGCAATTGATATAACTAATAGATATAACTGATGCTGGTTATGGGCAAAATGTAAGAATCTTGCTGAGCTCTCTTGTGCTTGGAAAAGGCAAGAGTAATCAACTGGATTTACTTCAGGTAATATTTGGACAAATGCAATTCAACACACAAGCTGTCAGGACCAGCTGTATCTATAAAAATTTCAAACACAGAAGGATACAGACACTTTAGCTAGAAGGAGTCACCTTTTGAATGTACATTCTGGTAAAACATGCTTAGGAGAAGAGTTTAATCTGTTGAGGGCTTAAAACCTGCAGTGAAAATTGAAGTCTGGCTGAGAACTTGAAGACATGCCTGCATTTAATGGATTTATGAGCTTTTGTTGCACCATACAAGTAACCTAAGAAGCTGCTTTTCCTTGCAGGTGGAAAATGAATTACTCTTGGTTTCAACTTGCTGGTTGCTGATTGAGATTTATTTGTGGGGCTTGAATTTTTTTGGCATTTGTTTTGTTCTCTGTATTTCCCTTTTGCATTGAAAAGTTAGTATTTAAGCCTTTTATTTATTACTGCTTTGAATTTCATTTATCCCACAGCTGACTTTTGTCTTTATTTCTAAGCATTCTGTCTTAAGGGACATGCACAACATCCCACAAAATAGTATAATCTTCTTTATGCTATTTCTAGTATTCCATAGCAACTGAGGGGAAAAAAAGGAGACTAAACTGAACACTACAACACAGGCAATTCATTACAGATTTTCCGCTTAGTATTCAGTAAATTGTCAAGTCCTTATTTTCATCATTAGCATATTTTTCACAGAGCAGAAGCATAGCCATTTCTGGCAGACTGAATTAAATCTGTTTTACTTGAATGTGAAAGAAGAAAACATTGTCAGGCTTTCTATGAAAGTATCATTTTCTAGTAATAATTTATTTCTCTGGAACAGTTTGCTGTGGATGTCTTTATGTTTCTGTAAAGATATGGGTGTGTATGTTTCAGTCTACCTGTAATTAAACCATTCTTTAGCTGCAGGGGAAAAAACCACAGAAAAATCTATGAGGTTTTTGTTTGTTTGTTGTTTTGGGGGTTTCTGTTTGTTTGTTTTTTGCTTTTCATATTTCATGAGCTGAGAAATTTACTAGTTCTCTTTTAGAGAGATTGATGTCTATGCACTGGCACATTTAATTTACAATTTTGTACTGCATTTTTATAGACTCAAGCCCCAAAAAAGCCTCAGAATTTCACTGTCTGAGGACAATGAAAAAGATCAGGTATAACTGTCCAAAAATTTTTTTACATACAGGAATTATTTTTTTGTAAGGCTAGCTGATAGCAATTCCATTTTATTCAAGTCTCATAGGTAGTCTTAATTACTGTGAAATTAAATTACATGCATGCTTGTAATTTCAAAAGAGAATTTAAAAGTACCTGAACATATTTTGCTTGCTTATGTACTGTCATGTGAAGTAGATATGTTTTATTCAAGATCTGATTTTTCTTTCAGCAGTTTAGAAAGCTGTCTTCTATTTGTAATCCCAATGCATTTGTCACCGAGTCTGTTTAATGTATGCTGGAACCAGTCATTGTGTGGCTGACAGATATTTACAATATTAAAAAGAGAACTGGAGACCAAAATGTACGCCTCAAAGGAAAGTATAAATAAAAAAACTTAAAAACTGCATGTATGAAATTGTGTTTATGAGCTGAACGTGTAAATAACACCTACAGACACAAATTCACCACTATACATGTACACGTGCCCTTATATGCATATAAACTGTAAAAAATTATAATCAGATACATCTTTTGTTCAGTTATTTCAACAGCTGAGTATGGGAAAGAGCTCAAATGGTCCTCAAGAACTGTTTTGCTGTTTGCCCTCGATAGCTAAAAGAGGACAAATTGATTTCTCCTTCATTTCTTTTCATTTTCATTGTATTTGTAATATGAGGAAAGGAAAATGGGTTCTAGTAGCTCTTTTCAGCAAGTGCTACCTTCCAGCAAGAAAAAAACAAGTGCACATAGCTGAGTCACCCTATTTAGGATCTTGCAGCATCCATAGCTACTGCTGCATCATTAATGTTTCAATAAGCTTGCTTAAGATACAGTTATTTGCTATCAGAATCCATGGAGATACACCATTCAGAGATTCACTGGCATGCTTTTATATTTAATTAGCAAATAAAATAAACCAAGTGTGGGATCCAGACAACTATTCTCTCTTGCAAATGGCCTCTAATACTTGTTATTCCGTCCTTTATTTTTTTTTATGTTACCAGTACACCTGGAGTTTTTGTTTTCTAGACTGCTGAATACTTTAGGTAAGCATTATCAAACATGAAATCATTGTGTAAAATATAATGTTTCCTCTAGACTCGTCACAAATGAAAAAAACCCTATGATCCATAAGTGACAGCAAGGAGGTTTTTGAGAAGATACCTTAAAAAATATATGACAAGCAGGAATTGTTGTTTTGCTTTTATTTGTTACTTTGTTTTGTTAAAGACTACTTGTTTTCTATCAGGGAATCTTTCCTTGACCAGTGAAAATGTGGCAGTTTCAAAGTATATTTGTACTCCTGACTATCTGTCCCCTTTGTCCAAAGCCAACATCACTAAACCCAGTCCAATCATTGATCTTTCTCTATTTGTAGTAGTAGCTGATGTAAATGTAAACTATTGGATCAAAATATCATTCAGTCAAATAATATACTCAACTATATAAGCTAGTGTTGGTATATGATTATTTGTACCCAAGCTACAATCCAGGAATTAATGACATAATTGGTACTGTTAATTTAATTTAATATTCCACTTCTCATTCAGTTTTTAATAAAATCAGAAAGCAATTTTGGGCTATGACAGAATTTTTTTTTTTAAGTCCATGTTATTTTAAGTTTCTTTGGCATGTGTAGCTCAGCTCCTTCATTCAAAGAGACTTTAATAAGGATTTCACCAAGCTTCCTTTCAGGTGGAATGATGTGGCTATCAAAAGTGTCTAGTCTGAAATTTTTATTTTTGTTACCAATGCTATATTTTCACAAAATATTTGATAGTTTCTTTTGTTATAATTTGAAAACATTGTATGTGACATTTTGAAATTAGATTGACTTCTATTTATAAGTTAGATAGAAACTTAAGTTTCCCAGTTCCAGACTTAAGGAGCTGTCTTAAGTCAAGGAAGAATAAGGAGATCTACTAATAGACTAATTTGCAACAGCTGGAGTAAGTTAAAACACAAAAATAAAAGTATCTGCTTGGTCCTTTGAGGGAAGGAAAAAAGTTTTACTGTGCTGTTTTGCCAAGTTAAACTCCCTTACGTACTACAAGTTAACTTAAACATTTCACATCAATGCAAATATTTTAATTTGACACAATACAATGAATCATACATTGCTATTTTTTTAAAGGTACAGGGCGTACTGTGATTGTCTGTTCTGTGTTTATTTTCAGGCTTTTCTTACAGGCAAGGGCTCTTAACAAAAATATTTTATGCACATAATTGGCACATATTGGTCAGCAAAGTTGTAAAAGTTACATTTATTTTAATGTTTAGGGTGAAAGTATGGTCTTTCTTTTGCAACTCTTTTTCTAGGAATAAGTATTTCTAGAAAACAGTAATTTGCTTCAGATCTAATTATATTCATGATTACTCCCAGCTTCCTTATTCTTTGTATGTTTGATTTTACTGCCTATTTTCGTGGTTGAGTAAAACATTCTCAAGTTCTGATTGACTCTTCAAGTACAAGAATAATTAGGAAGATCTTCTGTAAGGAAAGGAATGATTCTTTTTATTCATTCATTCTCTCACATGATATGACAGACTTAAGAATTTATTCTTTTTTTGATTCAATGTGAATTGAAGGTGTAGAAATAGGTTGTTCTTTTATGTTCTAGCTTTCTCTTTTTGGATTGGTTGCAATGTTTTAGATGTTAAAAATAATCATGTGGCTTCTGCATAATTGTGCCAGAATTTGACATTCAGTTTCAAAATTCTGAATTCCTTCGGTTAGAAGTTATGTCCTAATTGAAAACTGGAGAGAAGGAACAAAGAAACTATGGAGATTTTCCTGATCTTTAGTGAATAAAAAGGCATAAGGCAAAGAAAGTGCACTTTCTTTGGTTTTGAATAGAAGTGGACAACACTAAAATTTTAGGGATTTCAATTGTTCTTGCTTCATAAAAAAGGTTTAGTGTTATTTTATGTTTCTGCTTTAAAAGAAATATGGTTCTTTAATCAGAACAGGAGGTTATAGGATGAAGGTGAGGAGGGCAGGAGAGAAAGAGAAAACACTGGAAGAAGGGATAGGAAGCAAAGACAGAAGATGGGAAAGTAGAAAGATAAAGGAGAGAGGAAAGGGAAAATAAAAGAAGATGAAAAGACAGAATGAAGAGGTGTTCATGACAATGCTCTGGCAGTGTGGGGCTGCAGGGCCAGACACAGCCTTGAGGCTGAGATGGTGGTACCTCTGGAGTAACATATTAAGGAAAAGGCAAAACCGGCACTCAGGCAGAAGAGGAGGGTGAAAAGCAGAGTGTGGAACAGTGGTGTGAACACCAAGACCAGAGAAGAAGGAAGGAAGGAAAGAGGCACTCTGGGCATTAGAGCAGAGGATCCCTTGCAGGCTGTGGAGAGCCACACCAGAGCAGGTATCTGCACTGCAGCCAGTGGAGGACACGACACTGGGACAGTTGGCTGTTTCCTGAAGGGGAGGTGTCGACCACAGAGAGTCCAGGCTGGAGCAGACAAAAACTACAAAAACTGTGAGGAGGAAGCAGCAGCAGAGAGAAGCAGTTGTGGACTGAGTGTAACCCTATCTCTCAGTGCAACTCCGTGTGGGAAAGGTAGAAGAACTGGGAATGAAGGAGAAAGGTTGACATTGTAAGGGGAAAACGGTTGTTTTAAATTTTTTTTTGGTCATTATTTCTCTCCACCCAAATCTTTTTAAATTGGCAATAAATATATTTTCATCCAGTTGACTCTTGTTCTGTCTCTTACTGTAACTTGCAAGCAATCTCCATGTCTTTATCTCAACCCACAGGGTTTTCATCCCCTTTTCTCCCTGTTTCCTGTTGGCAGGGGGTGGGGGGAAGGCTGGGCGGGCATTTGGCTGCTGGCCAAGGCAAACCCATCACAGGAGGAAAGAAACGAAAAGCAAGGGAGAAAGAGAGGAACAAATAAAGTAAAGAGAAGAGAAATGAGAGGAATAAAGATAGAAGGAAAAAAGTAAAGAAAGGAGAAGAAAGTGAGAAGTGAAAAAGAAGAAAGAAAACAAAACTGAGAAAAGAGGAAGTAAGAAAGCAGGGAGAAAAGAAGGCCAAATGGAAGAAAGAAAAGGATAGAAAATAAATACAGGAAAACAAAGAGAAAACAATGAAAAAAGCAAGCAGAAAAAACGAAACAGAACATAGAAGAAGAAGAAGGAAGAGACAGAAGATAAAAAGGAAAGGGAAGAAATTAAAAAGGGAAAGAAAAATGTACAGTGGGAGAAAAAAAGGGATGAATAGAAATAGATTGAGAAGAAAAAGATAAGGGAAAAAACTGAAGAAAAGCAGACAGAAAAAAAAATAAGAGCAAAAAATAATGTTAAGGAATGAAGTCCAAGCAAGTTCATTGTGGTTGGGGAATCTGTAGCTGAATGAATCTAGCAGCAAAGTTAAAATTTTTAACTGACAGGAAAAACTCATATGTGGTAACCAAGACCCTTGAAATTATTTTCCATCAAATAAAAGTGGTAAAATCCCTATATTAAAATAACTCAACTTTGGTTTCAGCATTGCCATTCAGTGAATAGACACATTATTTCCAGGTAAAAATTTCCAAAGAAATTGTAATAAGCATTAAGAACTCTCTTACTGATTTGGACTGATTACTTAGGTGGGTGGGTGGTGTGGCTCAAATGGCATAGCAAACTTTGGCAAGCCAGCATGTTGGCATGCATCAGTTTTTAAGAAGAGGCAAAGTTACTGAGCCAGTTTAACTGGGATAACTGAGTAGGTTTTTTGACAGTAAAAAAGAAAAAAGGAATCAGTTAAAGTTCAGCATTAACAATTTACTTTTGTGCTGTTGTTTCTATCAGGAAGAAATATTGTTTAATAAAGTAATGTCATATTACAGCCTAGTAGCTCAACATTCAGTAATATGTTAAAGATTTAAAGATTACAGTTAAGAAAAAATAAATCCATAATTCTTGTAAAATATAAAGAACAGTTTTAAACTGTGTAGTACATAGTAAAGTTCTTTATATAGTACTTTGCTTGGCAGTGCTCTTTTATTATTTCCTTAAGTGGTTAAATCTTGCCATCATTTAAGAGTTTTCATTGACATACATCACATGCCTTTTAGAATTTAATTTGGGTAGGTTTTAATAACATGTTGTCCTTTGCCTTTTGTGTTTTGTTTTTATTAGTGGAGGAAGGAAGAAGGAGGTGTATGTTCATACGCCCGTCTTCAAGTTTTATAAATTTAGTTGCAATTGGTTTTAGTGGCAGCGACTGGGAAATGGCATTGAAATCACGTTAGAGAGACAGGAGCAGGACAAAAGGCTCCAGCAGAGGAAGGTGTGGGCGTGTGGGGCTCCATCAAGCTTGGTAATTCTGTCTCCCCTCAGCAGGGTGGTACCCCCGCCTCTCCCCTCCTCTGCATCCTCTGGCGCCAGATGCAGCAGCCCAAGGGGTTACGGCTGAGGCGAGCCAGCTGCATCTGGCACGTCGGGTCGGGAGCGGCTGCAGGGAGCGCGGTGCCTTAGCTGACAAAAGGTGAAATACAGGCCTTGCTCTGAGGAGGCTGAAATGGGAACCAGTTGTGTCAGTCTGAGGCCATCCTTCTCCAGTTACTGTAAACCAATATTGTAGCCGAAAGAAATCCTGTTCTCTCCAAGCTGCTTTTCCTGTTCTAGGCTGCCCACCTCCCTGGATGCTGGCACAAGCATTCGCATGGCTGTTTGGGGAAATAATCGAGTTTTAAATAAAGAGAAAAGGGTTGTGGGGGCAAAACATGTTATGGAGACAGAAACATGTGGTCTGCCCTAGAGAGAAGCCACTTAAGCTCCTATTTTGAGTGGCAGAGCTGGTAGAAAGTGACATGAGTCCAGTAGTAGTCCTGGTGTAAACCTTGTTGGTGAAAGCAGAAACTGCTCTGTCGCCTTAAAAAAAAGGTACAGAAATGCACTATTGCTGGCATAACTTCAGGGTGGTGTCTCGTAAGCATTACAGCTGTGGTAACAGAAATCCCTGCTGTGGATGATAAGACTGGATTTTCTTCTAATCAATCAGAGGAGGAGTGTGGCTGGAAGCTGTGACTTGCATCAGGATTATGGTCCTGGTATAGCATGATAAAGTAGGAATCCTACTCAGTCTTCTGAACTAGGCCTGGCTCACAGTGGTTTTCTGGCAACACTTTGTTCTTCCTTTTTTTTCCCTTTTTCATTGTGCAACAGAGTTAATGAAGCCACTATCAGATGCTGCATGGGCTTCCTCTGTGGGTGGTGCAGCAGCTCAGAAGTCCTGTTGTTCTTTTGCAGTATATTTTGTCACTTTGTTGCAGATCTCCAGCGGAGGCAGCTAATCAGAGAAGGAGCAGTTGCAGCAGTTTCCAGTCTTGAGCAAGCTTTAGGCAAAATCTCCTGGGAGCTCCCCTTTCTGGGAAGTTCAGTGGTACACTGCAGCATGTCAGGGCCAGCCTATGGAGGCATTTGACTCAGGTCTGAGAGACTGCTTTCATTGGCTATTTACTGGTTGTGGACTACCTATGTAGTAGTCATAAACTCACTATGGATAGAGACTCCTAAGATTGGGAAGATGGAAACTTACGATTTCTGGTAATAGAAGAAAGCTTCTCTGCCTACAGAGAAGGCTAGGTGTAGTGCACTGGAGGGAGGTCAGTGGGATTATCAGAGGAGACAATCAGAGCCAGCTGAGGCTCAGCCATATTGTGTACATGAAGAAGAAAATGAAGGTGACAGTTATTTGAGATCATATCAAGACCTATCTTCCAACCTGGTGTATTTGCTATAGCTGGAGGTTCACTTCTTGTGTACTTGAATCACAGATGTTGTAGATGGACATCTCTGAGAGTAGCCCAACCCTCAGACTTCACCCCTTGGCATTCATCCATGTGGTTTTCATGATACTACTGGGGTGAGCCCAAGTATGGTAAAAGTGACTGCACGGCTCTGGTGGCAGGAGTGAAGAGTACATATGCTCAGGTGGTGTTTTTCTCAATCCCGCCTGTAAGGTGGAAATGCTCAGGTGGCAGAGGACACATCCATCAAGTCCAGTTCTGGTTGCACGACTGGTGCAAATGACTTTGCATCACAGGCAAAGCCATAGCACTCCCTTTTTGAGGAATAGGACTAATGAATAGGAGCAGGATTCATAAGATGGACTGTGGCAAAGGCATCTTTTCTGACAATCTCTTTGAAGCAGCTACTTAATGTGAAGGTTACTCGAATTTAAAGAGAAGTAAAGGCACGGGGGGCATCAAGGAAGTGTCTGGGGAAAAACATAATTGGAGAAACATTGTACTTTCTTTATGCAGTCTCTGCTCACTTTCAGAGCACCTTAGAGTTACAAACACATGGCAGGGATAATGCACACCGTAGATGCTACTGTGCATAGATGGAGAGATGCAGGCTGACAAAGAGGGGCAGTGCATGCAAAGGAAGGGTGGGAGTGCCCAGTGTTTTGCCCTGGAATGAGTACTCAGCCTGAGGCAGAACAACGTAAGTTGTGCTGGGGTAAACATCTGCTGCTGACCATCTGGCCAAGAAGTTGATGAGGCCTTAAAGTAACTGCTGAGTGCCTCACAATTATTGCAGACCATAGTAGTTGTGGGGGATGTAAGCAAGCCAGGGTGTTCCTGAAAGACAATTTCTTGATACAGGTGATGTGCTTCCTGGACTTGTTACATGTGAACAAGGAGAGTCTGGTTGAATGTATGAAGGTTGCTGACTGCCTTGGTCAAACACTGGGCAAAAAAGTCCAGCAAGGCTGTCTTATCTTCCTTGGTGAATGAGAATGGCTCGTTATAATGCACAAAAAACCTAGCAAGTGTGGTAGAAAGCCAATATGAGTGCAAAGAGGCAAATCATACCTGGCTAGTGTCTTCATTTTCTATGTTCAGATGATGGATTCTGTGCATGAGATGACAGCAGTGGATATCTTTTACCTTGGCTTCAGCAAGGCATTTGGCATCATTTTCCACAGTATCTTCACAGCAAATCAAATGACATAGGAACTCAATAAGTGGACAGTAAGGTAGATGGAAATTTACTTTGACTTCAGGCCCCAAAGTGTTTTGATCAAAGGTGCTATTTCCAGCTGGTGACCGGTTACTAAGTGGTCTTGCTCACATGTTGATACTGGGGCTGTTACTGGTAATGTTCTGTTAAACACCTGGAATATGGGACAGAGTGCACATTCAGCAGGTTTAGAGGAAACAGTAAGTACACTGAAGACTGCACTGTTGTTCATAGGGATCTAGACAACAGAAAACTCTGCTAGCAGGAGCCTTGTGAAATTCAACACAGGCAAGAGCAGACTTCTTCATCTGGAACACAGTAACCTGTGGTGGTGTAGGCTGGGGTCTAACAGGGCAGGAATCAGCTTTGCAGAAAATTACCTGGGAGTCCTGCTGGTTAACAAGGCAGCTATTGTACATCAATGTGCCCTTGCAGCAAGGAAGAGGAAGCCCATGTTGGGCTGTGCTAGCAGGACTGTGGCCAGCAGGCCAAGTGAACTGATCCTTCCCCTCTGTTCAGCACTTTTGAGACTATATTTGAAGAACCATATCCAGTTTTGGGCCCGCTGTTCCAGGAAAGAGATTGCTACATCAGAGTCCAGTGAAGGTTCACCAAGATGGCTGGAGCATACGGCATATGAGGAGAGGCTGAGAGCTGGGGTTGTTCACAGAGCAGAAGAGAAGATTCAGGGGCATCCTGTGGCACTCCACTGCTAACTGGTGGGAGTGTGTACGGAAGACAGAGCAAGGCTTTTCTTGGAGATTGCATAGTGACAGCGTGAGAAGCAAAGAATGAGAGGCAGCAGACACAAATTGGAACATGAAACATTCTGATTTGATATTAAGAAAAATACTTTCCCAGTTAGAGCAGTTAAGCATGGGAGGAAGGTTGTCCAGGAAGGCTGTGAAGTCTCCATTCCTGGAGATTGCTCAAAACTCGAGTGGACAAGACTGAGATCCAAGTGGCCTTGCTTTGAGCAGAAGGTTGGACTAGATAACTTCTGGAAGTTCCTACCAGTGTAAATAATAAGAGGGCATGAAACTTGGTGGAGCTGAGTGTTCTTAAAAATAGTTGTAATTTCTTTGTGGGAGGAGGAGGGGTGGATGGGGTGGGTTGGCATGTATTTTTTATTTTGCATTTGACTAATCAGTTGTGTATCAGTAACACATACATGCACACACAAGATATTCTTAAAACACTACAGAGAAAGTTGTGGAGACTGGCCAATTAAAAAAGCCAAATTAAACAAGAGAACTTGGGATAATTTCATACAGGTCCCTTGTGTAGAGTGATTAAATTTTAGAGGCCAAAAGGCATTCAGTGATTATTGACTATGTCTTGTTCAGCATAGTCACTTTATTTTCCACCTTAACAATTTTTTTTCCTTGAGGAGTAAGCTTTACCCACTTTGAAGCCAAGAATATTTGGAAGGGTGGGGTGGTTTTTTTTCTTTTTATACATTGCACATTTTGTGGCAATGTTTTTCTTGGGTTTAGTACATTTTTGACTGTAGAGGAGTCATTACTTCATTTTTCTAAACATATGTATTTAAAGCTCACAAGGGTCTGTGAAATCTGATCCTAAAATAAGACATCGTATATATAAAAACCATGGTTTCTTTAAGAAAGCCATTTTTTAACTTCTACTCCAGAATTCCTTTAATGTGGTAGGAATTCATTTTTTTTCCTTTATTTATAGTTTTGTCCTTCATGGTGATTATTGATATTGGAGTAGAAAATGAAAAATTACTACTGCATTTTAATGAAATCAGTTAAAACTCTTAAAAGGAAATATTTTATTAAAAGAGAAGAGGACAAAAAAGTACATTCTTGAATAGGAAGTAGCTGCCAGAGAGAACTGTGTTATTTAACCAGTGTAATAATTTGTTACTCAAAAAAAAAATCAAATAGTTTCTTTTGAGTGGTGTTGAATGAGGAGGGTGTTTTCAGTCCAAGGGACACCTTGGCTCTTGTGACTCTCTCTGATGTATGCTGATTTCTAGTTCTTTTGGGATGCTTTTCTTTCTGAAATACTTTTCTTTCAGGATGATTTCAAGAGGTACTCTAATATTTGCCCGTGTCTTTCAGTAACATCTTCAAAGTGCCCTTTTTTGTTAGCATTGCTTTTTTTCTTGTATTATTTGTACTACATCTAATGAAATAGTAAGGATTCAAAGTGCAGAGATGCATTTACATGTATCCTTTCTTTGAGGTTTTTCTTCACAAAAAAGAAAAACCTGGGGTTTTCCCAGGTGGTAGGGAGCACAGAGAAGTGTAAACATTTCTCTATAAAACTTGTATTCTCATTTCCTTTCTGGTTGAGGAATGCTTGTTGCCATATGTGAATATCATTTAAAGAGGTGTCATGGTGTTTCAAACAGACTTTATGGAACATTCAAAGTATTCAAGGAGACTACTCAGAGGCATGGCTGGCAAAGGGTAATCAGCAAAACTAATGGTTAGGGATATTTGAATTTCAAGAAAATTGTTAATATCTTTCAGTCTGTAATATATAATGTGGCATTGGTACGATGGGTTTGTGTGCTTTTTATTTTCTCTTCTCAAATTTACCTGCTATACTGACAGCATCTTGTTTTCAGATACATTACAAATATTTTTGGGGAAAAATCCATAAGAGTAGCACTATAAAATTCTGTTCAGGACCCCTTAAATGTTACACAGGTTCTGGAACTTTTATATATAAAGGTTTTCTTGTGACAGAAAATGGTTAAAAAAATAAAAGGGAAAAACTATGGCTGGCTTAAGGAGTACTGAGATTTGCAATGAACTTTAGTTCACGGGGCTTTTCATTGTATTGTTTTAGGAGAGTCATAATAAAGCTCTACTTTTAGCATAAATGAACTCCATTTGCTGTTTTCTTCTCAAACATTACTGTGGCTATTGTCACTAGGTTTGACACCATCAGAAGTTTTCTCAGGCTGCCAGCACCATGAGATAAAATAGACTTTGCTCTAGATAACAAAAAGATTCATTACCACTGTTGTACAGTATCAGAACTTTGTCTGCCTTAGCCTCAGACCACAGAGTGCTAAAAAGGTAAGGTTGGAAATGCCAAATCTGATTGAAATGTCTATGAAAGGCCATAGCACAGAGCAGAGGGCAGGATCAGATGTGTTTCCAGTAATCTTTACCCCTGAGGAAAAAAAGAAACATCAGAAATACGATAGTGCTGCAATACAGCTAAAAGGTGAAAAAATGCCTCAGTCTACGCCATCGTTTGCAAAAATGAGCCAAACTCTTAGCTACTGAGAGGGATTTAGAATTAAAATTTATGTGTGGCCATGCATGGGAGCTTTGCTTTCCAAGAAACATCTTTGACTGTGTGGTCAATTAGTCACTTGTAACTGACTGTGGGCAGATGCAGCCAGTCTGGCAAACTCTTGAAAAAAGCCACATTTTCTTAGCAGCATCCACTGTCTTTCTGTCCTGTTTGCCTTCAGCTAGCAGTTTCATTCACTTGTCCACCTTAGTTTTGACATGATGATGTATGTCTGGAGGTTTATTACATTTGTGCTTTATTGTGTGTGTTAATGCCCTGTAATCACTGCGCACAATGACTGTATCTAGATGTACAAAAGGCCCAGAGGGAGATTGCTTCATGCAAGAGGATCCTAGGATTAGTAAAAATAGGTCCTAAGGGTAGTGGCATAAGTTCCAGTACTTGTTTATTATGTATGTTCTTCACAGAAGTCTTGAATAATATTTGTATGTCTCTCTTTCAAGGAGAGACAGTGTTGTTTAATGCTTCAAAGGTGGTTTGGTAATAGAGTGAGGAAACCTGTTCTGTTGAAAGCAGTTTCACTGACTCCTTCCCTGATTCAAGTTTGGGTTAATTCAAAATGTAAAACTAGACTTAGGGGAGATTGTAAATGAGATTGCCTGCTGAGAATGCAAAAAGAATACTTTTTCATAATATCTAGCTTGAATTTAGGATACAGGTAGAGTTTTTATACGTTATTGCTCCAGATAATTTCATATTTGAAGGATATTGATATGGTTCAGTTTCTTTATGATGTATCACTTTAGTCAACTGTGATTCCAGCTGCTTGTAACTCCCTCAAAGCTGCAAAGGGCAGGGTTCAAGTTCATTGCTAGGTTCTCCTGGTTTAGATATTTGGGGTTCAGTACTTTGGTTAACTTCAGTGAAAACTGATAGGTAAGTTCTGCTAGTTTGTGATACAGACATGGGGTATCTATGACAAATGTGTTACATCTGTACTGGTCTTTGTTTCTTTCTGTCCTACTACCAAATAATGGTGCCTCTGTCTCCATGTGATTTAGAAAAACAAGAAATCTGTGTGACAGTTGAGGATGAAGCAATGTCAGTAGTAAAAAAATATGTCTTTTCCCCTCTCATCTTATGGTAGTTTTTTGCAGCCTGTGAGACTATAGACAAATGAGCTGTACTATTTTGTCTTATTGCCTGATAGCCTGGTTTATTTGCTCTGCCCAAGAACGGTAGCCCTGTTGATGATATTCGAAGGCTGAAAGTCAGGTACCATGCCTGAAGCATAAGTAGGACCAGAGATGTAAAAAATATTCTTCCGGGTGCTGCAAATGAGAACAAAACTAGTGTTAATTCTGATTAATATGGATAAAAATGATTGAAAATAAACTTTAAAAAACATAGTTATTTTAAGAATTGTCTTAATCCTTTAAGATACATTTAAATATTCAAGTGGGAGAGCTTATGTTAGGAATAACCTGAAGTATGATTTATACAGACTATATATATAGTATTCAACCTGTATGTACTTCAATTCCTATAAAACTTAAGCAAATAACTTAAGGCTTAAGACTTTATTTATTATGTCTTTATTATTTAAATGGTTAAGAGTTCAGAACATAAATAGTTTTGACAGTCATGTCGACTGTTCATATTGAGAATTCTCTGTAGTTCTCATTAGTAGTCCCTTTAAAATTAAAAAGCCAATTGGAACCTCAAAAAGAAAAATGCTTTTTTTATTGCTCCAATTTATGAATAAGAACTTTGTGTGAGAGGCTGAGATCTTCCAGCTCTACAGTTTCACTAGACTGTATATATAAAAATAGTAGATGGTTCCCTAGCTACCTACTACCCACATATTAAGAGATGGTTTTATAGTTTAATAAATCATGTTGGATATGTGATATTTTGGAAAGTCTCTCCTTTTTTCCTTTTGTGTCCCACACATCTAGTGTATTTTTATTCAGCATTTAAAAGTCAATCTCTTAATCAAATTGAGGTTCTTTCCAGAAATTATTTGACAGAAATAAATACACTTGTAATGATTTAGTAAATATGGTGTCATTGCTAGCTTAACATTGGAAAATACAACATGAGTTAATTTCTGTACAATAAGTTAGATAACTGATGAATGCATTTATAGTCTCTGAATAAATAAAAAGTGAGAATACATCAAAGCTCTATTTATTGGCTGATTGAGGTATTTTAATAATTTCAAGCAATGAACAAATTAACCTTGCAGTAGGGAAATAAATGGAAAAAATCAAAAGCAAGATTTTAAGTGATTGTTCAAATCAAGTTTTCTGTTTGATAATTTAAATTGGTTTAGTTTGTATTATCATGTATAGTCTTACAATTTTGCTACTGAAATAAGAATGACTGAGTGCAATTGTACCTGGAATCCATAGTCTGTATATTCCATTGGCTGAGAAAACAAATACACTGCTTGCAGTCTTCCTGTGTGTTTTCATGGCCAGGTTTTGATAGGGGGGGACTACAGGGGTGGCTTCTGTGAGAAGCTTCCCTCATGTCCGATGGAGCCACTATTTACCTGTGCTCTCTGCTTCCCTCTGTGCCAAAGGAAGGATCCTGTGCCAGTTGAATATATTAAAATATCTGGGTCTTTTATTCAGCCTTCAATTCACTGGACCTGTCCTGATTGTTCTTCCTGAGCCCAAGCTGGTAGGATGTGCCTTGGCCCCAGTGCTAACTGCAGCACTCCAGCTTGGTCAAGCCTGGCTGTGGGAGAACAGCTCTAAACTGGTCAGCAGCAGTGTGCCTGTCATCTTCATAAATAGCACAGCTGTCTTCTCATCTTGGTATAGATGCTGAGGTTCCTGGTGGTTTTCTGTGTCACTCCTGAGCTAGGTCACAGCCGTAATCTTGTGAGGCAGGTTGGGACATTTTGCTGACACACTTGACAGCAGGACTGTGGGAACATGGCTCCTTGAAGATTGTGGGAGAGCTTTTAAAAGGAAGCCAAAGGGCTTCATCACACCAGGCATGCAGTGCTGCATGGAACAATTCAGCAAACAATGCACATCTAGACACTGAGTCAATTGTCCAGCATTTTTAGCTGCTGTATATGTTGGAATGCATATACTTAGAGCATGTGATTAACCTCAGCCTTAACCAAAATTTCAATTTATTGACAAGATAAAGAATCACAGGTCACAGTGCTGGATGGATGCTCAAGAGATCATTCAATAGAAGCACTGGGACAGGTTCCAGTCTATGTATCTGCCGGGACTGGTGTATGTATGATTTTCTGATGAAGGTCATTTTACAAACTACCCTGCTCTGTTTTGGTGTTGATTAAAACATCAGCAGCTACATTCACCCTTTTAGGCTATCCATGAATCTTCTTTTTCTTCCCCCAGTGGCCATGAAGAACATTCATTTTCATTGACTTCAACAGTTTTTTACATATTTCTGGAAAATTACAATTAGGCCTTCTTTTACTTTCCCATTTACTGTACCACATGTGGGTTTTCTGCAGCCTTCCCTGATAAGTTTTATTTTCTTTATCTGTTGTCACACTAAAACTGGTGTAACTTACATGCATTATGAACATATTGTATTCTCGGTGACTTCAAATCATGCCTAGAAACTAGTTCTCAAGCCTTTTGATTTTACTTTGTTTCTATCAGTGAGTAAAAATTGTTGCTCCCTTGTGACTATTTCTGGATGTGTATAAAAATAGCGGGTGATTTCAAACAAATAAATACTGAACAAATTTACGACACCTAGATGCTCCTCTTGCAGGAGTCATCATGAGATTTTGGGACGTGTCAGGAAAAGGAGGGGGTTACACCATGTACAGTGGGGCTGAGTGGCTGGAATGCTGCCTGCTGCAGGACCCAAGGTCTGTAAAGTGTCAGGGAACTTTCACTGTCTGACACACTATATTGCCTGGACAAGGCAGCTTTAGTCAATTTTTTTTTCCATATTTAAGACTTCTTTTTCTTGCCAAGATCATATTTTTTGTCTCTTGGCAAGAAGTCTGGCAAAGACCATTAGAATTATATGCATAACCATTGAAGTTTTCTGCGTTTTCTGACAGAACCATGTGTTTGAGAAATTTACAATATAAAAATAAGTAACGTTTTTTACTGATGTTTTTACAAATTTTTAGTAGGGTTTTGGGGAGAGTGGCAGAGGAGGAAGTAACTGAAATCTGTACTTCCCCTACATGTTTTAGCAGAGATCGGTGCGTGGAAAGTCTGGCATTTCGATTAAGGTGACACTGGCTGCATGACCAGTAGAGGGAGCCCAGAATCACAAAATGTTGGAGATATTTTTGTCTGGGGGAGTTTGGGGTGCAAAGTTTGATTTGATAATGTACAAGGATTTTGAAGGGATGCACTGAGTACTACCAGCTTATAGTTATTTTGGGAAAGAGAATTTATGAAACATTGAAATGCCTGATGTCTTCTAAATGATCGAGTTGTATTAGCAACCTTTATATTGGAAGGTTAATGAGTGTTTTGTTTTCTTTTCTTTCCTATGTTGCTGGTTGTTGTAACATCATAACATCACTTTTACAGAAAGTAAGTAGCTTTTCATCTTTTAAACCTTTTTGAAAGTGTGAGGGGGGGTAATATTGCTTGTATGTGTGTATAGATGTATGTGTATATAAAATAAACATACATGCAGAAAAATACCAATCATAAAGACATACTGCTACAGATTGTAACTTCTATGTATGAATGACTTCTAGAGTACCACAGTGGTTTAAAGCAGTCTCACCCAAATCATGATAAATAGTATGCAAGTTCTGCATCTGAAGACTGTAAATGGTAAACATATTTCTTGTGTGCAGACTATGGCAATAAGATTTGCAGCATATCGATTGAAAATATATTATGGCTCTAAAAATTCACAGATATCAAGTTCCAAAGTAGAATAATATTGTATCCAATTTCATTTAACTGAATGAAAGTTGAACTGATTTGGAGTGTTTCAAGAACTTACAAGCTGTGCCATTTTTGATATTCAGAGATACTCAGCCTTATATAGGCATTCCTTGACTGCTGTATTAATACATGCCAGGAGCTCTGAGCAGAAGGAGCATGTCCTCAGGCTGTAGGAGAATTTAGAAAGCATTCAATAAGTCGTACAGATCCCTCAGAAAGTGCTCTATGATTCAGACATCAGTCTGCATCATGGGATCTTTGATTTGCTGGCTTTTTGAACCACAGTCCCATGTGTTGTGATAGCATGTGTTGTAAGCCTTTCCAGCGTCACCCGTGTGTAACATTTGGGATTTTTAATACGGTGATTTAAGGATGCCAGTGGTGACAGAAGAAGAGGCAAGTCATTCGTTGACATAGGTCAAAACAACACTGACAAAGGACACCATGGAACTTCAGTTTAATCTTTTTGCTCAAAATAAATCTGACCTCTCGGTGTTTCGAGATTATTTTCATTTGCAGCTTAAGTGTGTTAGGTGTGGTTCATTTTGTGCTTCTTATGGACATACCCAAGTCCAGTTTTCAAGAAGGGTGGACATGGCCCTTTGGTTGCATGCCATTAGGAGTTGCAGATATCTGTAAGAAACAAGCGTAGCAGTAGTTAAAGCACTTCTTGGCTCAGTAGCCGATATGGGTTCCTTTCTAAGTCAAAGAGTAGTTTCTATTGTCTACTTGCCAGTTGTCTAGACTTTGAAGATTAAGATATCTGCTGTGAGCACAGTAGTGATCATGAGATGTTGCCAAATCCTCTATTTTGGGTTCATTCATCCTGTATCATTTTAATTGGTTAACCATTTCTAAAAATAAGTGTGGACTCTGTAGTATCTCCGTCAGAATAGGAGGAGAATACAAGTTGTGCATACCTGCACACACAGTTTTGTTTCTTGTTGACATACCAAGTTTGTGTTCTGCTGCAGAGTCAGCAAGTTCTTTCTGTCTTGCAGAGAAAGCCTTAATCGGTGATAATGTTTCACTAAAAAGATCCAAGTCTGGGAGAGTTGAAATTGCTTCACATTATGTATGTTAACATATGGAAGAGATTACACAACCATAACTGCTGTATTAAATGCTTTGTGTCTTTGCTTGTCAAGCATTAATAGAGAAAAGAAAATGTGTAAAGAGAAGTATCCTACATATTACAAAAGTGTTTAAGTAATCGTTAAACTCAATGAACTCTCTTAATGTCTTCTGTCCCACTGCTAGCAGTATCATTTAATTTCCAACATATTTCTGTTTGTACTTTGTTAAAGTATTATATCAAAACCAAATGTGGAGTTAGTTTTATTTGCAGGGAAGCAAAAGAAACAACAAAAACTTGCCAGAATTTTCATATTGCGTGATCATGTTTAGAATACCCATAAAATAAATACCTATTGCATATCTAATGTGTTTATCGACAAGCATTTTTACCTGCCATTTTTTATTTTAGATGTAGTAATATGATACATTGGGTGACCTGTAGTAAATAAATTATAATAGACAGGACTTCCTGGCCAGGGGGCACTTTACAGTTTAATTTTTACAGGAAGAACAATTACCACACTATCGATCTGGACATTAAAATAATGATACATGTACAGTAAGGATGAATTTTGTTGTAACAGAGCGACAGAAATCAACAGAAAGCATAACCATATGAAATAGAACAATTTAAATCCAGTTTCACATATTAACAAAAAAAAAATCAGACATGCAATTTTAAACCAAGATTGGATGTTGTGTTATAATACCACAGGATAAAGAAGACTAGTTTCTGATGAACTTTGAAGCCCTGTTCCTTGTTTATAGTTGAGTATATAATTAATCCTGAAATACTTTGCAACACACTTAATTTAATGCACAGGCATTGTTCCACTTAACCAAGTGGAATATATTTACGTGGCTAAAGATAAGCGTGCGTGCAGACTGGGGACCCCAGGGAAGAAGCACAGTTTCAGATTCAGTCCCTGAGTACACGGTGTACAGTAGCCAGCAAATGGGGACAAAGATGGGATAGTACGTCTACAGGTCTTGTACTTCAATTTTTAAATTAAAATTAAATAAAATAATTCATGACTGCCTTCTTCCCTACGATTTTTAGATCAACTTTTCGGAATAGCATATATCTACCTAGGGTAGAAATACTTGCTTTCTTTTTCTGGTGTAAACATGTATATACTGCAAAGATATCCCTGGAACTTAACACATTTTTTTCTTAATGTGTTGTATTTGTTTTCAAATAGTCTTTTAACATGCATTCAACAGTGGTATTAAAATTATTACCTTGAGGAGGTCAGTCTCATAATCTCTAAAACGATTCTAATTAGAAAAGATAGTGCTTCATAAAAGGCACAAATGTGCTTATATTTGTATATAATAATGCATGCTGACCATGTTGAGCCAGAAGAAGGCTTTACTATATATCACTTTTAATTTTAAATTTGTTCTTTCTGGGCTCTTTATTATTCTTTTGCTGCCTTTCATCCTATGGGATGCAGCTGCCCTTGAACTTGGTACTGTTTTGATCATTCATGTGCAGCAGCCGCATTGTCTGTAACATTTTAAAAATGAGGCTTCATGGTGTTATTTATGAAGTAATTTCACATAAATATTTGGACTTGGGTTCTTTCAGAATGTGGAGCTGGTTGCTGTATGAAGAAAAGCATAATTATAATTCACAGACTTTTTGCCTCAAGCCTAAGGGACAGATGCATATGATTAAGTTTGAAACTGGCCTGTTATTGTAATGTAGATGTTTTCAGGGTTGAGAGAATTAAAAAAAAGGAGGGGGGGGGGCAAAAAAAAACCCAAACCAGGCAACCATGAGTTTTTAAAAAAATAGATCGAGGGAATAGTTTTACAAGAGGCACTCAATCTTAGACTGCACAATTTTATTTTTCAGTGGAACCTCTCCATTAGCTTGCCTGAATGCAATGCTTCATACTAACACTCGTGTAGGTGATGGAACATTCTTCAAAATCCCTGGGAAATCAGGACTCTACGCTCTCAAAGTAAGTTTAAATTTTATATATGGATTGTACATACAGCTGTTAATCCATTTATGAATGTCTCAATAGATATAAAGGTAAACAGATTAGATTCTTTGGTGAGGAAATGACCTGATAGTCCTTCTAACTGCTTTCAGATGTCTTTTGAAAGGATTTATAATGAAAGTAAACATTGAATGTTTTATCCTAGAAAGCATATACATGTTCTTGAATTTGGCACATGGTATAAAAAACACATAGCTTAGTTAAAATGCTGCTTTTCTGGAGTTGTTCACAGTAGGGCCTTTGTTTTACGAGTAGTGAGCTCAAGAGGATCACTGACTTTCTAATTAAGTAATTGTATTAATGTTTGATTTTTGAATAGGGAAAAATTATTTGCAAGTCTAATATAAATTAGCTTTTAATTCAAAGGTTGCATCATTGCTTTTGAGAAGGAATATAATTAAAGTGATAGAATTTTGCCTTTATTCCATTTAAATTCCTTTTTAAATTTTTGTTTTGGTGTGAACATAATGTTTACTGTGGGTGGAAATTTTTTCTTGTTGTACATGATCAAACTTAGAGGGATTTCACAATAGAAGTGGAATAATGTGAGGCAGAGATGAGAAAAAAGAAAGTGAGATTATCTGCTTGACAGTGTAAATGTAGTCAACTAAAATTTTGAGCTTGGGGGAAGGGTCTTTTGTAATTTATGACAGATGTATATGATGTAAGGGTATAAAAATATAAAAGTATAGAGATTTGTCTGCTCCTGCTAACTAAAAATCCTGTAGCTGAAATTGAATTAATAGTTTTCAGAAGCTGTCTTTCCTAATTTACTAGAACAAATGCTGTTGTTTTTCTTTAAATCGGGAGATATTCTTGGCACAATTCCAGGAATTCACAATCACTCCAATGCTTGTGAGCTCCAGGTTGCTTCAGCTATTTGAATTCAGGAAACAGGCAAAGGCAGAAAAGAAACATTAAAGGATTTGTGTTTTGCTGCAGTGTTGTAGACACTCAACTGGAGAACTAGGATTTTTAACAGCCACACAAGTCTGTTTCTGTTAAAAAAAAACAAAAAAAAAAAGAA
>VWYP01025454.1:422581-433184 GCA_013400435.1 Pycnonotus jocosus | reverse complement strand
AGTCTGTTTCTGTTAAAAAAAAAAAAAAAAGAAGAAAAAGTGGAACATCTTGCATTTTATGTGACTTTTTTGGTTTTAAAAAGAGCATGTTATGACCTCACAAAACAGATTTTTTGCTTTTAGTTTGAAAGTTTTTTCATGAAAGTCTGTTTTTTATGGCTCTCTCTAGAGTAACTCACAAGCATGTTTTATTTTATTCTTGGTTTTTTTGAAATGTAAGCATGAGAGTACACTGCAGTAATCTATTTTCAGAGATGCAGCAGGATCATGATTGATTTTTTTCTTGTTAATTTTATTTTTATTTTTTAACTGTAGAAAGAAGAATCAACATCCCCGACTGATGGAACATTGGATTTAGGATGTGAATCTGAGTTAGATGGCACTGAAATGGCTGAGACAAACAATAATAATGGAGAAGAAAATGGTGGTAGGTGATTTAATCTCAGTATTAGAGGGCATAGCTGGGGGAAGGAAAAAGTATTGTTTTCTTCAGATTTTCGTGCTGTGATTTCTAAGCAGTATAATTAATGTTTTGTACTCAGTGGAACTATTTTGAGTGACTCCCTCTCTTTTTTGGCCTTATGAAGGAATCAGGAACACTAAGTGCCTTTATTTGACTTAGGCTTTTAAAAAACAAAGAATAGTGCTTTGGGGTGTGTTTTAAGTAGGTAATTTTTCGGCTTAATTTTTTTTTTGTTCAGGGGCCAGAGCTAAAGAATAATTTGCCTTTACCAGGCTTCAGACTTGGCAGTTGTCAGATTCAGACATCTCATTGATTTCAGTGTGAACATGCAGGGTTGGTCCCTCAGTAGAGTTCTGGGCAGAGGACAAAGGTTTGTATTTTTTTTTCTTTCAGGCAGAGGTACTCCTATTTGCCATCGTGATACAACGACATGTTGAATTATCAAATGCTGTGCATTTTTTTTTCCTCTGAGATAATGGCAAACTGAAACATTGAAATAACTTAAAAATGGCAACCTTAGAAACATTTTTTCACCTTTTTGAGAGTTAATAGTTAATAAAGAGAATATCAGTCACCTAAAATTACTTTGCAAGTAATAGAAGTGAATATTATTATAACTACACTCATGCAATGATTATAAAGTGAATACTTTATTAAAAAAAATTCTGACTCTCCAGGACTTCTGAAATAAACCTTTCCTCTGCTGCCTCATCACAACCTGTCCCACTGCTAGACTGCAGCTTGCTGTTTTGACTTACTTGGTATATGGTGAGAAAGTGTCCTGTTTACAAGGAGGACATGAAAAGGCTCAGGTCATGTTATTGTTCTGCTACAGACTTCCTTTTTTAACTTGGGTAATTTATTTAGCTCTGAGGCTGCACCTTTACAGGACTGATACTGCAGTTTTTGTACTGCTCTCCAGCAGTGTTGAAAAATCATAAAGTGTTTAGTGATAAGAGTAACAGAGCTATCTAAGACATGTTGTGGATCTGTCTAGGACTGAAGTTTTGAAGCTCTGTGAAAACACAAGTCCAGAGTTATTAAATGTCTCTGCTTTCTCATTTTCTTTGATAGATTATGTCTATAAGTTAACAGACTCTGCATGTGCAGTGGTTTGATGCTTATGTAGTATATGTTATGTATGTAAGTAGTTCTTTAACAGTGCTTGTTTGGTACTCAGAAAATTTGTTGATGCACAATTCCTGAAATTGCAGAAAGAATAGAGCAGTAAGAAGCAGTGGAAATACAGTTACAAATACAAAGCAAAAGTTGATGTTACTTGTTATAAACAAAAATCACAGCAAAAAAACCTCTGGGCAATTATTTAGGAGTGTTAGGATGTAAATAGGATGTTGTAGAATGTAAATAAGATGTCATAATTCCAGAAGTGGAAAATTGTTGGGTTTTGACTGGGAGCAGGCTATGTACTATTTTCACAGTTCACAGTAATAAAAATAATTATAGCACTTGTGATGACATAAAAGAGAAGCTGCGAAAATTTAACATTTTGAAATAGAGCATTAAATTACACCTAGATTGGTTTTAAAGCTGAGAATTTTCCATCATTTATCATCTTTAACAAAGCTTGGTAAACTGCAATGTATTTAACATTTTGAGAACAAGACATTTTAATTTTTTATTGTCCTGAAATGGGTATCAATGGATATATTTAAAAAAAAAGAGTAAATGAGATGACAATGATGAGTCTCTATTGCATATAGAAAGGCCAATGCTGGATGTGATCAATTAAGAATAAAATGCAGCATGTGTTTCATAAATATTATATCAGTCAGCTAATACAGAACATAATTTTGCCAAACATGTTTGATAATAGCTTTTTGTAAGACTGCAAGTTTGTTGTTAAAGATAACATTTTTATACACTTTGAATTCTGATTTTGTTTACAGTATAGAAGGCTTGTCTTAAAAATAGGACCATGCCCATAAAATTCATCCAAATTTTGGTGGATTGAAATTACAAATTATTTAATCTGTAAAGGCATAAAAAATCACCATCCACAGTAGGCATTTTGCACTGGAGGGTGGGATTTGACGAGTCACTCTTCATTCAATATCTTTTTATGTCAATACTTTTTGGAAATGATGAAATCTTTCTAGCTTAAATTTATTGGTAATAAATAATAATTTTCAGACTTCTTTTGATTGCCTTGTAAATTATTGCAGTTGAACAGCATGAATTTTTTTAGACTTTCAAGCAAAGAAAAAGGATCATATTTTCGCAGCAGAAATATATATTCAATAAATCAGTATATCTGAAAAGCATTTAAAGATCACAACAGAAAATAAATTTAACATGAATGAGAGGCTTTTGCTAATTAGTCCAATGCAGTTAGACTATAACTCTGATAGTACTGATTAAAGAATATAGGTACAGATTTTCTTTTGGGTATAGCACTAGATAAATGATTACCAGTGTATTACATTCGTTATAGCTGTAAGAAGGAATTAAGGTAAACAGGAAAGAATTTAGAAAAGACACATAAGAAGTCCTGAGTGAACAAATACCTCCTTTGTTCTGTGGGATTTAATAGGGATGGTCTCATTAGTTTATGGAAGGTGAGGTGGTGACTTGGTTGGTTTGTAAATATTTGAGAAGAGTTATTTCTGTTGAAAATATTTGGTCTAACAGACTAATTATACTTTTCACATTAAAGTTGTGGGTTTTTTTTTCTTTTCAGGAAATTGTTATGTGGCATAAAAGTGGCATTTAGTTCAGTGCAAAAAACACTGCATGAAATTCTCTGACTTGTGTTTTAGAATATGTGCAATACATATGAGAATGGGTGTTGCTTGCACATTGAATTCTTAATTGCCCAATTGATTGCATTTTTATTTGCTTTTTCCACTCTGATAGAGTCCAGAAGCCCCAGTTCTGTCAGAGTGATCAGAAATTGTTTAGCAAGAGTTTAAAAAATGCCTTTTAAATGTCGCTGGAAGCAAAAGGATGAAACTGTAAGCAACAGCCTCAGCCCATTTGTGGGCTTTTAGACCATAGTCTTTTGGAATAAAAAGTACCAGCTGACACTCAGACGGAGAAGAATCACATCATTCCACAGCAGGCACATTTTTTTAAATGCAGTCTATTGAACAATTTTATTAGCATAATAATATAAAAATTCCTAACCATTATAAACACATGACTTGGCAAAAGCTGTTACACCACATCACTATTGCTAAGTGGACAAGTGGAATGGTCACACCTCAGGATTTTGCAGATGCTGTGGAGAATTTTTCTTTCCCCACCTTCTCCAAAGGCATATGTTAAAGAAACTCTTTACGGTTGATGTTGTTTGGAATGGGATTTCTAATAGAAGCTCTGTAGCAGTTGCATATCTTTAAAATTCCATTTTCCTCAAATACAGGGATAGCATGTAAAGATGCGGTGGGTAAAAGAATTAAACTCCCAATTACTGTTGCCTGGGAAAATGATGACTGTAATATCCTTTTGTCCATCAATAGGATGTTCAGTTCTCAAAAAGCATTTGTCCCTAGGGTTTCTGGAGCCAGGGCTAATCCATCAGCCATGGAGCGCGGTTGATTGAAAATGGTCTTCCTGCAATCCAATGGAATGCACAATGATGTAAGTGTGGAGGAGACAGCAATTCCTGCTATAGAGTGACTTCCCTCCCCACTTTAGCCCAAACAAGGCTTCTGATGTGTGCCCACATACGAGCAGTCTATGTCTCCTCTTGAGACACTTGGGTTTTGGGCACTTCCTAGAAGTGTGTATTCTTCAACTAGGAAAATGAAATGGCAGAGTTAATTCCTTAGGCAGTTTTCTTAGATAGTTGACAAGATGATGGACAGCAGAAGAATCACGTTCACGCTGAATACTGAAATTTTGCTTTGTAGCTACTGTGTTTTTGAGCACCTTGTGCTTTTTAGTCTAGGAAACCCTAGGAAAACTCTGTAGCAAGGAATGTATATTCACCACTGTTTGAAACCTGAGTCCGCATTTGGATATTCAATTCTTTTCCAGGAATGGAATTCCTGGCAATTCAGTGAAACCTGTTACTGTTAGCATCTTGTCTCTTGGGAATAATATTGGATGATTCTGCTGAAAATGTTTGTGACACGTGGCAACATCTGGATGTGAGATAGACTCTTCTCCACTGCAGCAGTGGAGTAGCAGCTCAAACATAGAGTTTTGGGTGACACATCAGCAAGAGGTAGTTTTTCACTTTGCTTAGATTTTTTAGTGTGTTTTTCTTTCATCTTCTTGCAACTATAAAATAAAAATATGGTAGTCAGGATTGAGCTTTACTTCTTTTGTTTCATTACTGCTTGAAGGCATCATAAGAATAAAAGAAGATAATGTGAAGCTTGAGGATGATGTTTCTCATCTGTTTTTTCTTTTTTCCTGTACAGTAGTTAATGAGGTCTAAGGAATTGGTGACTTAGTGATGACAGACTGTATATTTTTAGTGGAAAAATGTTGGCTTGCTTTGGAATAAGGATTCACAGTTTTCTAAGCTTTGTGAAATGTTTGGGCTCAAAAACATGCTGTTAATATAAAGGGATTCAGTGCAAGATATGAAGCTGATGTGGTGTTGGATGTCGTTTTCCAAAAGATACTATTCAGAAAATACTATTTATTAATTCACAGTGCTAATATTGCTTTTCAGAAAGAATATTGCAGTCACTGTAGTACCCTTGATGTATACATCTGTTTTTGCTTGCTTTGGCAAACTCATACAATTCACTAACTCCCTAACTGGTTTTCATTTTCAAGAGCTGATGGCAACAGCCGAGTTCTGAATTATTCAGTTTTGGCAAGTTGGGCTCTAGAGATCAAAGAGTGGCGGAGGTGAATTACTCAATACATCTGTGTTGGCAAAGTGCAACTATTTATGTCAATACAAGTATAGATCTGTGTCACCCAAAGAAAATATTGAATTTTATGGATATTTTAGAAAGAGATACTGTGTGTATGTTTTCCTGAGGGAGTTCTCTCTGAAATTTCATACCTCCAGAGTGTGTGCATACATTTTATGCTTGAGGTAGACTCTAGTCTTTAGCATATGGTAACAATATTAATTTATGTTTTGTAAAGTGGTCGTTAGTAAACAATCCTTCTCATCTGCTGGGGTTACTTTTAAAAAAAAGGGAGGTAAACTGCTGTTGATTTTGCTAGTTTGATTTTAAATCAATATGATCCGACTGAAATCAAAATTAATTGTGCTGTTGATTTTGGGAAAACAAGCCCTTTACTGGACAGGAATTTCTGTATCCATTCAGTTAAATAAGTCTGTTTACAGTTATTCCTAATAACTTTCCGTGGCAAGGAGACAGAAGAATTTTTTTGTTGTATTCCTCAAAAAATTGTTTCTTTGAATAAACATGTATTCCAATATGTTTTACATAGGTGTCATTTCTTGGGTGGGGAAGGTAAAAGGTAACAGAAATTAACAGAGATAACCTGTAAAATTTGAAATTCAAAGACAACATTGCTGAGTTTTAGAAATTACAGCCTTTCATAGTAATTAACAAAACTAGTCTTGGAAAAATGGAAGAAAGGAAGTTATTTTAAATGGAGTTTGCCAAAAACATTTTTAACATATTCTTTTTGCTAAGTAATTCTAATTCTATGGTTCATGTTAACAGTCTCTGAACACTCACTAAGGAGGTCTTATCTTCAGAAACCCAGCTGCTCTTCCAGCTCATAACCTAACAGTTTACGGCTTAATAGTTGCTTTTTCTTTATTCCTTCACTCAGTCCTGGCCCTTGAGGAAGCCGATTTAAAGAATGGAACCTAATTATTCTCCACTAAATGGAAATGCCTCCTGTAGGCTTAAAACCACTCTTGTTTCCTTTTTCTACTGGAGCAATAACAGTGAATCCTCTTTATTTGCTACCCGAATATTTTCCCTTTATCTGTCATATTCTCTCAGGGTTTTTCTTTCCCTCCCCAGCATCCAGTTTATTTTTAGCATTCTTTTCTGATACAGATTTTCAAGTGAGTATGGATCTGATAATGTTATGGATCTTCAGTGCTTCTGGAAAACGTAGTTGCAGCTTTCTAAAGTTGTATATATGTACAAAGAACACTTTAAATTTCTTTTTCTTTTACCATGATCTTTGGTTTCCACAGGAGACATACTTGTTTTGTTCTTAAGGCATTGTTTTTTTCACTAGGATCATCATTGATGACTTCACTTATGTATCTTTCTGTCTTATTTTTCCCTTTCTTTATGTCTGACCCATTCAGAGAAAAGCAGTTGGACTTTATCCATAGAAATTAAGAAATAAATAATGACAATTTTATGTGGTCACAGGCATTTTAATACAGTCACATTTTAGCACATTTTAATACAGTCACATTTTAGTTTGATTTAAATTACTAAGTAGCAGAACATGTTTTAAAGATTAAATTTGTTCATTGTCTCATATTTGTATTTAATTTCCTACAGAGAAAACAATTCATATTGTTTTTAAACAATACCTTAATTTTCCTCTAAATAAAGCCTGTATGTCAATTTTAGTATTATTTTTTGCTAATAAAGTTATTAAGCAATTGTATAATTTAACACAATGTATTTAGATTTTTAATTCTTGTATCTTCTACTTTTTGAAAATAGGCAACAACATCTCTTATTTACTAGATGGTTAGGTTCATGGTCGTGCTTTGTATCAAGCTGGTTTTAAATGGAAATGGAAATTTAATTAAAATATAAAAAGTAACATTTAAAATAGTTTCCTGCTATGTTACTATTTTAAGCTACAAGGTATATAAAGAAAAATATAATGTACAAAATAAGTTTTAGAAAGGAAGTATCATTTGTTCTAGAAAATTAGGTTGAGTTTCTTTAATCACTGTGTCAGTTTAAATGTTTTAAGCAGCAGATTTCAACCTCGTGTATTTATTTCTTTAATCATGAACTACAGGAGAAGTCGATGTTTTTTCAAAACTGAACAAACTAGTCTTGGGTTGTGCCAAAGAACCAGCTTGAAGTGAGGTATTCTTTCTGTAACTGTAGGAGAGAATACAGTGATGGAAAGCTATTTATTGTTTCAGTGGGTTTCAGTTCCAGTTGTTTAACCCACTAGAACAATCCCTGTTTTTTGGTTCAACTTTGTTGTAAAAGATTTAAAGGAACAGAAGCAAAATAAACCAATACCTGATAATATTTTATGCAAAATTGAAGTAATGATAGAAATAAAAAGTATGGACTCTTATAAATCCTGTGACAACTCCAGGTTTATTGTTAAAAGAGAAACAAATGAAAGTACAAGATTAATATAGTGCTACGCTGATTTTTATTTCTGCTGTATCGTGACTTTGACATTAATGGTTGTAGTGTTGAGTATCATCAGATACTTGTCAAACCTTTTCAGGGTGAACTTTATCACCAAGATAAATAGGGGAGACTCCTGGATTATATCCTAGATCACCATAATAAAAATCTGAATTTCCCTTTTCAATAGGAAGGTAATAAGAGTTGCAGTCATTCTGGGGGACAGGAATAGGTTTATCATGACAGGCCCTGTTTTATCTATCCTGTTTTAGGAGGGACACTTAAGTTTACCAGTTTCCGTTCTTTTGGGATTTTTGAATGTCTTCTCCTCTTGTTGACTTTGGGGTTTGTGTGCGCTATTTCTGTGTTTTTCTTCAATTCTTTGACTCTCAAAATTTGCTAGAACACAGTAAAAAAAAAAATCCTTCAAAGGAGAAGACAAAATCTGGGCAATTTGAAATGTCATGTTTTTGTTTTGGTGTAGGTGTTCTTTGTCTCAGGCACTTAGTTGTTGCAGTGATTTCAATTATATAAACCAGCTATTTTTTTTCTGCTGACACTTTGCAGCTCCTTTAGGTTGTCTCATTTGATAGTAAGCTTTGCTCATCATGTGGAAAAGATTGATCCAAACCAGGTGATTCTGTAAACTCAGAACCTGTTTTGTGTTGCAGTTTCTCTGTATATTTTGATAAATCCTGCAAGTATACAGAAAAACAAACAAACAAAAATCAGTTACAAATCATATGACAAAATAGCATTTCTCTTACCTGGTAATGAAAAATTTTGATCTCACATGACAGTTATCTTGGCACAACAGCAGTGCCATAGAGTGTGTTCTCTCTTACTGAGGTAAGTATTAATTACTTTTTCTTTCAGTGCAAAAAAAAGAATTAATATCACATGCATCTTCTGATGGCCATGAATTATTGATAGCTAAATTGTTTGTGTCTTTTTTGCTTACAAATACAATTCAAAAAACATTACAATCTTTCTTTTAACAAACATTGCTAAAGGCACAGGACTTAGCTACTTTGGGTGTCTACTATCCCACTGAAGGATGGGCAAAGAAAATAGATTAACTCTGGGCTACATCACTTCTGGCACAGGTCTGTGCAGCTTCTTTGAGTGTCTTCAGACTATTATGGTGCTGTGCAAAGCATGGCAAATCTTGGAAAACCATTTACTGCCACAAAACATTATAAAGAAGGTATGTCAACACACAAACCAACTTTGGACACTGCTGGAAGGCAGACTTGAATTGTGTCAGCAGAGGAGAATGGAAGAAAAGCTGCTTCATTTCTGGATCTGTGCTAATGCTGGGCAGTCTTAGGTTACTAGTGAAAGTAATAGTAATACAAGGCATTAACAGTGGGAAGTTTTCTACAGCCCTTTTAGCTGAGTTTGCTGACCACCAAGACAATAGGATCCTCCAGCTATTCTCACAGCTTTCGTGTCTGTTTAATAAAGCTGCTTTTCAAAAAAAACAAAATAAATCATATTTTCATTTATTTTTAACCAGGACACTTTTTCTGTGTCGCATGCAACATTTATTCAAGAGGCTGTTTAATGCAAGTACTGTAGTATTTGTTCATTAAAGCATGTATTATTTAGAGAGCTGACAAGTACAGCAGCATGTATTACCTGAGAGACCAGAATTCATCTTGCTGGATATTCCAGTCTACCCATTAAACAGCAAAGTGTGTTCTTAGCTTTACCAAGAAGTACTTGTGAAATAGGTGAGTCTGGTTACAATCTGGTATGAAGTTACATATGTACAAATCTTTCCAGATCCAGATGTCATCAGTGTCTCTTGTATAAAAGCCCATTTAAATATCTTATAATCCATTAAAATGTGTTGATGAGGAAGATAGTTTTTATCTAGCTTCTGTGTGAAATCTGTTGTTAAACTATTTCAGTTACCTTTCAGGACCTGAAAGGCAAAATATGCAAGGCTTCCTGAACTACATAGAAAGGGTATGATGAGGAACAAATATTTGTGAAGCAGTGCATTTCCTTAGAATATGGGTGGATTTTCAGCTGATGTGGACCTCAAGATCAGCTGAATTTTCTACAGCAAGCTTTTTGTTTTTGAGGCATTTGCTTGTATAGGTTTATTTTTCCATCCTTATGACTCTCCGAGAAATAGGGAAGATAACCCCCATAACAGTATTCTGATTTTTTATTTCTTTTTGTGAAGTTTGCCCAAAGCAGACATCTGAGGAAATGTCTTCCAATCGTGATTCAAGCCTTACTAATGCACCGGTGCAAAGCAAGCTAGTATCTTCCTTCCAGCAGCACACAAAGAAAGCACTTAAACAGGTAAGCTTGTATTGACTGATCATCAGTCGGCTTCCCTTTAGCATCTCTGTCATTCCTATGTGAATGGGATGTCAGCAGAATTTAAAGAGGCTTCTAAAGATTTTTAGTGCTACGTTTAGTGGCGTTTTGTTGGGGGTTTTGCTGTGTTTTTAGCAAGTTGTGAGTTTAAAGGGGTTTTAAGGGCAGTAAGCGCTTAAAGTCAAGTCACTTTCAAGTAAGCAGAATTCTTTATATTATCACACCCCTGCTTTTCCTATGTAAGCATTTGTGTTGAAAATTTTGTGGGGGGTTAAAAATAAATAAAAAAAAAAAACATTTTGAAAGAAGTGCTGCAGATAGGAAAGCCTCTAGGTATACTTGTTTAGTTTTTCTTTATGATTTGTTAAATAATTTTTTTTCATACTGTATTTGCTACTACAGGGTATAAAAGTGGGGTAGGGTTATTTTTATAAAAAACCCTTATGATTTGGATGATTTAGGTTCCACCATGAGTATTAAAGCTTGCAAAAGCAACTGCTTATTCAGTCACCTATTAGCTGAAAGCATGATAATGTGAAAAATATTT
>VWYP01025454.1:293143-419280 GCA_013400435.1 Pycnonotus jocosus | reverse complement strand
GATTTGTTCTTATAATAGAAATGACAACTCCCCCCTCCCCCCTTTTTTTTTTTTTTTTCCCAATGGATGCTGTCATGCCCCAAGCAGTAATAGAGCTATGGGGAAGTTATGATTTAATGTGTTGCTTCTAAATTGTAGGACATTAGACTTGTACAGCTCCAAATAACGTTTCAGGCTGACATTCCTATGACAACTGTAATTCTTGTTGGAAACCAACCTACAAAAGACTAAATTTCAGGATAGTTAACGCTGTAATTTAGTCCTGATTTACCCAAATTCATAGAACTAGTTTATCAGGATCTCTTTGTTTCTTTTTTTTTTATTATTTTGGACACAGGTGTCCAAGTGCCTAGGATTGGCACTGAAGGTAGAATCCTGATCTCCCATGATGCTGGTGTGAATTTGCTTTCCTGTCTTCAGCTCATACTGCTTACCTTTCTTTGAGAGAAGAGCAAACTCACCAGTCTTGCTCCCTCCATACTCATTCTGTTAGGACTTCTTTCCTTGACTACAGCCAGATGCAGGTTATCTTGAAGCATTTTGCTGTCCATAGGAAGTAATCCAGTATGAGTCTGTCTGTGATGTCTCTCCTTTGACTCATTTGAGCAACTGCTCCCTTACATGTTCTAATATAAGCCTGATACATTTGCCTGCCCTGCTTTCCCTTCCTCACCCCAAAGAAGCAAAGGTGACAGAGAAGATCATTATGATTTTGTCCTAATCACTTAGAATTTAAGGGCAGGATGTCTTCCTGAAGGGTTCTGAAAATCCACTGTGAACTGAGAGGTAATTTTTGTACTGAATTCCTCATTATAGAGGGTTTGCTGCAGTTGCTCAGTGTCTCTGTTAACCACCTTCTTATGTTTCATTTCAGATGCAACAAATGTACCAATGCCACAGTTGGAGAATTCTGGCTCCCTAGCTGAAGCATTTGATCAGATGTCTGGCAACATAAGTGATAATTCTTGACAAATTTTCCTGACAACAAATGGAAAAGAAGGAAAACATGTTGCTTTTTGACTTCTAGAGAGACATGGGAAGGGACACTGGAGTTTACAAAATGCACTCCGTAAAATGGAAGTTCGAAGATGATAAACTCAACTGATTTTCTGATTGCCAAGACAAGTCTAGGGAAGAGGAAAGAGAAACTATGACAGGGAGACTGCATAATGGGGAAAAGAAGCTGGGAAAGCAAGAGTTCCAGCAGAAGCTGTTCAGGGAATACATGCATTGCCCGAAGGCTGGCTGCACGGTATGTCCCTCTAAAGGTCCCTATGCATGGGCAGCACGTGCCAGCTGCTCAACACAGTGTTTTGGTAAGACACAAGACAATGTTTATAAGACTCTTCTGGGTCATCCTCATGGTCCTCAGCCCTTACCTGTGATGGAAAGAAAGGGACAGGAATCCACACAATCCCTGCTTTCTTTTTGTACTGCTATTTGATAACTACCCCCCAGTTGCTGGAGCATTCTGCTTGTTTCTCCTCTGGGGTTGTTTGCACAGCAGGCTTTTTACAGCACTGCTGCACCTTTTCTGTTTTAATAAATGTATTTTACGGAATTTCTTAGTCAGAGAAATAAGTAAAGAATTTCAAAGCAATTTTAAGTGTTGAAGCGTAGTTGCCCCTCTACCTCAGTATAGGACTGTACAGTATCCATCACTTAAAATATGGATGAGCATTACCTTTGTTTAAACCTACCACTGCAACATAGCAGAATCTTCTTCCCAAATACAGGTTGAAAGTGTTCTCTTTCTTCTGTTTTGTAGATGCAGTTGCTTTTTCCAAGTCTCAGGTAATCAACCTGAAGATAGTAGCCTAGTTCTAAGCATTGCATTTGTCTGATAATGTGTTTCTATAAGTACCCTGTCCCTTAAGTAGCTTGGGGAACTATTTCAGATGGATTGGTCATTGCTATTGTATTAATGAAAATATAATCACTTGAAACTGGAGTCCCATTTGAGCTTTTCCAGTGGAGTTACGTGATTTTTCCTTATAGTGGCAGTGAATATCTGAGTATCTTCTTTTGGACCATGTGAAAAAATCAGCTTTGGATTTGAATAGTTTGTAACATGAAATTATACCCAGGGACACTGAATCATGCCTTGAATTTGAAGTGCATCCTAGAAAGTGTTGGCCTTTTCAGGGAAAAGCAGGATTTGGAACAGCTCACAACTCTTCAGAGCTCTAGGAAGCCTCCTACAAAATGTTGACAAGAAGTTATCTATGAATGGTGTTCCAGAAGCTGTTGGGTAGGTCCTCAGAAGGCTGTGTGCTCAGGATGTGTGGGCAAGCAGGAGTACCCAGGCTGAAACAGGGTGTCAGGCAGAAAGACATTACACTGCTTACATTGACGCAGTGTAAATTCTTTGAGTGGTAAAATGATATTTTTTTTAATCTGAGGAGTCTAGCCATGAAGCCCCCGCTGTATGCTTTAGCCCCTGTGCAGAGTGAGTTTGAAAATTTGACCTTATGGAAATTGTTGATTACTTTTTTAGGATTTTGTATTGACACTGCAATCTTTATTTTAACTTGTTTTTAAACTGCTTTCCACAACCTGTTTCCTTACCTATATGTGCTTTGTTGTGCCAAAAAACAGATTTCCCCATAAAACACTTTTCAGCTGATGGATGTTGTTAATTTAATACTACACAAACCATTAAAATCCCCAATTCTTCTCTCTGTAAAAAAGCTTTTACTGAGTTGATGCATATGTCATAATCATTCCCATTCATATGCAAGTCAAAACAGATATTGAACACATCACTTGTGGTTTTGTCCTTTTTTCTGTGCTTGGGAAAGTACCAAAAACATTTACTTTGCAGTCTGTCATGATCTGCAGCAACTGTAATTTTGACTGTGTTATTGTAATCCTGTAGAAAGTAGTGCTTGCTGGTTTGCAGGTGTGCAGACACGCATATGAACAGACAAATCCCCTTGTCTCTGCCCCACAAAGGTCAAAGCACTTCAGTGTTGGCTGGTACACAGGTAAATGTTCAGTGTTAATGTGTACTGTAGTCCTATAGAAAGACACTGAGACCTAAAGAACAGATACACAGCAAGATATTATTTTTATTCCAAATACAGGTGTAACTATTCATGAGGTAGGAGGATGGCATGGGACAAGAATAGATGCTTATTTGAGAAGGTCTTAGCATTTGTTTGAAAATAAACCCCAGGTTTCCAAACTTCCATCCTGTGGCTTCTGACACTACTCCTCACCTCCAGATGACCAATTCTGTACACTTGGCACCATACCAACATGTTTAGTGTACTAGTCTGGTTGGAAGTAAATTAATTTGCTTTGGAAATTGCACTTTGTGCTTTGTAGTTGTTTCCATAGGACATCTTTATTGTGTTTTAATCTTATGGTTGCATGCTTATAACTGAGTGCTTTGTTTATGTTTAATATAAGAATTAGTGGCATCCAGGAAATAATAATGGGTTTACTCTTCATGATTTGTTGTGCTTACTGCTTTAGTTTAACTGCTCTGTCTATCCATGAAACAGGTTGCCAATGAGAAATTTTAATTTAACCAAGATGTGGGAATTAAAGGCTCCTAATTTTACTAACAAAATGAGGGTGAGAGAGACAACAAAGACTAAATTTTATGGTGGTGTTAAGTGAATAAGTGATAAACCATAAACCTGTTTCGTCTTTGTCAATTTGGGATCCATAACCATGATGTAGAGTTGTTATTTATTTTGTGCAAGAGACTTTGCTCAGTGTATCATAGCTTGTGTTTTCACATGGCAGAATGGAGGAATTCCATAGCTTTATATGTCTGATCCATAATGTGTGAAATTTCAAAGGTTATGTTATTACATGAGTTTCAGAATGTAGACTTGACATTTATGGAACAAGTAGAAATCTGGGACAGTGTTGCTTAATGCATCCAAGTGTTACATGTCTTTGTTGATAATAACTTAATTTTTAACATTCTCAGCATGTCACACATTTAAGCTCAAATGAAAGTAGTTTTCTGCATTAATGGTTTATCTTTGTGCTCCATTTTTTCATTCTGAGTTGAAAACATGTGGGAAAGAAAAATAATTTTAAAAAATTGCCAAGCAGCAGTAAAAATCAGAGCACAGAGGCTGACATTTTGCTTCTGGTGCTCTTTTGGGGAGGTATTTTGCCCCCATCTCTAGTTAGCTTTTAGTTTATATTGTTTCGTTTCGTTCCTGCTTGAAAGATGACTTTATCAGTTTTTACTGGACAGTCAATCATTGTGTCACATGGGTGAAGAAGTCTTTCCTGTGTTAAGATCAGCTAAACATGAAATCGTTATTCTTAAGAGCATATAATGGCATTCATGAAATCTCCAAAATACTGCTGTACTCCAGTAGGGATAGAAACTCCCTGAAAAAAGAAGGAACCTTGCTCTTGTCACCTCTTTATTAAAAAAAACCCACTTGGAATTAGAAGTTCACTGTTAATTTCATGGTATATTTCTTTTGCCATCTATCTTCAGATTTTATGTTTTCTTAATTCTCATCTTTTTATTTTATTCTGAATTCTTTGGACGAAAATGGATTGATAGTTTACTTAAAGATTTTGGCAATAAAAATAACTTCATTAAACCAAATAATTATGCCAAGCACTGTATAATGACCATGGCAGTGTTATTCAACAGATGGTCACAGGTTCATTTTTATGAATGGGAATACTGGGAATTCTCCATACTCATTATGTGCGAGAGATTCACAGATGTCCTTTGCAAATCTGCTTGTGAAAGGCTGGATGTAAGTATTATATTTTGGTGGTAATTTTAAGAGAGCTTGTAATGTTTTAACTTGTATATTACATGAACTTTAATTTCCTTTTATTTATTATTTGTTGTACAAATAAGATGGTAGTAATGTCTCACAGAATACTTAAATCATGCAGCTTTTTTAACTCAAGCATTTAGCATGAAGTGATTGAATGCATTTGAAATGTAAGCATAGAGTCTTATTAAAGAAAAATATTCTTTATGTAAGCTATCATATGCACTACATGTGTTTTTCTCCAATTTTCTATAGTGAAAATGACACCTTACCACTTGGTAAAATCATCATCTGTTTCTTGCAGTTCTGTAGGAAGTCCAGCTAGGAGTTTATATATCTCTAAATATGGATGAGATGCAAAAAGCTGTAAAAGATGACAATGTAGTATGTGTTAGTTACTGCTTCCGTATCTACAGCAATGTCTGGAACCATTTTTCCATGGAATAAGTTGCAACATTTCTCATTTTCCTCAGTGCTAGTTATAAAATTGATTTATTTGGTCGTGGTGACTAGGAAAGCACTAAATTAGCTTGGCGCACTAAAAGCTCAGTATAGCTGGCATTTGGTGCATGTTTCACTTGAAGTAATCTCATTGACTTCCCAGCTAAGTAGAATTAATCTTGGGTTACAAGATTCTTGTCTTATCCTACAGTAGTCTTGTATTCTAAAACGAATATCCCTCAGGCTAGGTGTAGAGAAGTTATATATTTGTCCTCAGCAGAGATGATAGAGATTGTCCTTTGTTTATACTTAACTCCTTCTGGTCTTTGGCTTTCCTTGTAACTGGATGTCAGTCAGAAGTTTCTCCCACTGCTGGGTTGCTCCTAGTGTTGTCTTGCAACGTCTTGTCTGTCCAAAATTTCAGATCCTGCAGCTTCAAATTCGGAGGAGAATTTAGCACAAAATTGCTGTGATTTGCTGGGCATATCACAGCGAGAATGTCTGTGCAGCATCTTGGCCATCTCTTTACCCTGCAAATTATATGTTTGATTATTTACTTGATATCTTTGTACCCTCTTCCCCTGTCTCATATCTTTCAATTGACAGACATGAGGGAGATTTTGTGTCTATTCTCTGTACAAAGGGTAACTCATTGGTAATTCATTAACTTTGTGTTAAAAGTTTTACTTAGATTTAATGTCCACGTTGTGAGGGTGTTAGGTTTTGGGGGCGTGTTGGGATTGGGGTTTTTTTGATCTACAGCCTGTCGTTCAGGTGTGTGTAGCTTTACTGTCAGCTTGATTTTCAGACTTGGACACTGTCTAGTAATCAGTTTCTTGCACTATGAAACTGAAGGAGCTGGGGAAGGGACTGGCAGTGAATCAATGTATGTTAGGGAAAAAGAAACCCTGAAAAACAAATGTTTGTCACAGGGAAATTATGTCTTTAAGGTTTGTGCTTGACCCTCACATATAGAGCCTGTAGCTCAAGAAGTGTGTTATGCCTTGAAGCAAATAGTTTTTTGTCTGCTCCCAGCTGTATTTCCTCACCTAAATGTCTTAAGGACAAGGGAGTGTCTTGTGTTAGTTCTCCATGGGCATGAGTTGGCCTGTGCTTCTTGCAAATGGCAGATCAGTTGCATAAATGTGTGCTTAAGGACCACAGGGGGCCTGCCAGAAAGAGGAAGGAAGGTAAGTGGTGCTCCTGACAAATACTGGGTACCGCTGCCCTCGCTCCAGCAGCACGTGTGTCACCTGAGGTGTACCAACACTGCGTGCCTGTCACTGCTGGTGGATACACTGCTGGTTCCTGTCTGTGCCTCACGGGTGTTCAGTCTAAGCATTGAGAATCAACTGCGAGGCTTGACAAGGAATCTGCTTTGCCACAGTGGCTGTATAAATCTTTAAAATGGTATTTTCTTATGGATGCTGGCAGCAAGGCTATGGACTCTTGGTAGAAGTAGAAATTGTCTTGGAAGGTCAGAAGGAGGCAGGAGGAGAACATGGAGCATTTTTTAGGCTCTAACCATTTGCCTTGGGTGGAGGAAATGAGGATGACATGAGGCAAATTGGGCTGTGGGGTACCATGATATGAAGTTTGGGTTGTGGTTTTATTGTATTAGTAGTGCAGACATTGCCAGTCTTTTCAGTTAATTTTTAGTGAACTGTTTTCCACTGTCTCCATAGTATTACTGTTAATTAGGGATCACCTGATTCAACACTTAGGTTTGCAAGGTAATTTTTGTAATTTTGAAGAATTTCTAAGAAATGTTTACACTTTAGAATTTTCTGTCCAAAAGTCTGGCTGTGCTTGCTCGATACCAGTATGAATTTTCTGTCTCAAAAATGTTTGAAGTATAGGCTGTTCTTTATGGCTTTCTGCTGCTTCTTTGGTTCACTGCAGATTTGACCAGCTTCCTCTCTTTGTTTGATTTCAAGTTTTCTAATTTGCTTTTTATTGCACAGTGCTTATGTGTCTTTTAAGAAGTACAATAAAATGGGTTAATCCATAAAATAGTTTCTATGTAGCCTGGTGTATTTTACATTGTGTAGAGTGTTATTTAGAGGAATAGACCAATATTGATTTCTTTCTTCTCAGAGGTTTTTTTTCCTATTATTTAGCTATGTGAACAATTTGGAAAGGTATTACAATCCATTAAAGTTACAGATTTAAACCTTATAGGGCATCAGTCATTCATGCTCATAAACCTATATGGATAATTCATGTCAAAGATATTCTTTGTTGATATGGTATTACTTTAATAAATCCCCCAAGTTCATGTCACAAATCACAATTGTAAAAACAGAATGCACAGTAAGAATGGAGAAAAATAGGAGGCTAGAAGAGATCTATATTAAGCCCAGCCCATTCTGTTTAATTCCAGAATTTTAATGCTTGCAGATGTATTAAATGGCAGATATTCATATTTGTATGTTTTAAGACCTTTTGAATGAGATATCATTTTCCATATAAAACAGTCTGATGGGTATTTGCTATTTCTAATCTGTAGATATTTTTTATTACATTATCAGCCCTGTATTCAATACATTTATGAAACACAAAGCAATACCATTTGTAGAGATTTATTCATGTATCATTTTTCCCCAGATTTGCCAGAACACCATCATGTTCGTGTTCTGAAGGTTAATGCCCAAAGTCAAACAGACAGAAGCCAAATGCTGCAAGGTTTCCAAGATTAGGACTGATTCCCTTCACGAAAATAAATGATTCCTGCCATGTTCAGTGATTTTGTGCAGCACTACTCACGGCTGAGTGAGTGCATCAATACTGTAGTCCTTACATGCTGTACATACTGATGACACTCTGTGTTAACTTGATTGACTGAGCAGTATACTGGAGAGGATGCACCTGCGAGAGATGTGCAGACATATATATTTTTGTTCTGGTTTTCAAACATTTTGGGTTTACTTTTGTTTTTGGAAGTCTTAGTTTCACATTTCGTGGGTTATCACTGTGCTGTTAAGGTAGAGCAAACAGTTACGTGCTTCTTTGTTGTCAAAACTGGATTGGAAAATTATCTAGGGTGCATCTTCTTTCTCTATTTAAAAAAAAAGGAATAAAAGCCTGATTTTGTATTTTAAAAGAGAATGACATAAAGAGGACGAGTGTGAAGTCTGGCAAGTCAGTAGCTGTGTAAATTATGCTTATTTTAAGGGATTCAGTTTAATGGTAGAGAAATGTCATGTGTAATTCACTTACAAGCATTATTTTTTGCTACAGTTTTATGTTTTGTTATCGTTTTTGTAGGCTTTGAGACAACAGCAGAAAAGAAGAAATGGAGTCTCAATGATGGTAAACAAGACTGTTCCTCGTGTTGTTTTGACACCATTAAAGGTGTCCGATGAGCAGTCGGATTCACCTTCAGGTAAATAGCTAAAGAACCGTTTGCAAGATCAGCTCTAGCCACAGAGCCTTCCTCTGAATCAGATGTGTAGCATACAGAATTTGGAATTGCTGAAATAATATTTCCACTGTGTGGCTTTGTTTAACGTCTTTATTTCCTTATCAAGACTCGTATCTCAAGGATGGAGATTTTTCTTTAGTAAAGAACTGAAGGCACACAGTAAAATGACAATTGGTAATAGCAGCAGCTTTAAAGGAATGCAAAGTAACATTTTGTTTGGCTCTGGAGCTCTAATGGAGGACCACATGCTGGTATTCAATGCCATAAAAGAGGAGGGGGGGAAAGGCAAGCTTCTCTGTGAATGTGAATTTGTGTCTCAGTTCTGCATTGCAATACTCAAATCCTTTTGTTAGCTTTTCTTCTTCTTATAATGCTTATCACTGTAGCAGAACCTTGACCTTTAGCTCTGGTGGTGAAGTTGCTTCATTTTAAGAGATTTCTGTGTCTACATTTAACACAAATTGACAATTGTATTTCCAAATATATCTTTTCTTTAAATGTTTCTTCAAAAAGAAATTATCTTTTTTCAGTCTTAGGTTGCTTTACTGCCCCATAACTTAAGGTTAAAATATTTTTAAACATATCTCCTGGGCATTATAGAACGATGTTATTTTTATTAGATCACTGAACATTTTTATTGACTGCAGTGTTCAGTAAACTTTCGTTTTCAGCACTTAATTGATTTATTGAGCTTTTACTTCCAATTCCCCTGATGAGGAGGAATTGTGTTGTGACCAGAAAAATAAATTTCCTTTCAGCAAGAAGATGTCAATTTTTTTTAAATCCTAATTTTTTTTTGGTTTATGGTGTAGGGGCTGCTGAGGGGATTGTTAGTAAAAGTGTAAAAGCATCATATTTGAGGCATTTTACTTTTTCCAAAGGATCGGAATCTAAAAATGGTGAAGCAGATGGTTCTGATAAAGAGATGAAACATGGGCAAAAGTCTCCAACTGGAAAGCAAACAAGCCAGCACCTAAAGAGATTAAAAAAATCTGGTTTAGGTGAGTAGGAGTAAAATAAATGTCTTATTTGTAATACTGATATTTTTCTAAACTCTGTGTTCTCTTGGATAGTGTTATTTTTCTGTTTACCTGTCCTTTTTTCAAACTCAGCAGCTGACCCTTTCTCAAGAAAACATCTTTCTGTTTACCTGGAAAATCCATGGTCAATTTTTTTTTTCCTCTTCAATGATTGCTTTTTAAAATTTGTCAGGCCTAAGCAACTGCAGGCAGAGAGGTGATTTAGCAATTAGATTCTGTTTGTTACATGATGATTTCTGGGGGGATGGGGCGGCGTGTAACAGATATTCTTTCTTCATGGTGAATTTGCTTGCCTAATGTGCATTTATTCCCAGAGATAGTGGCATATTTGCTTACATGCTTGCCCAATTAGAAGTTAACATTCTCTTTTCTTCATTTGCATTATTGCATGTCATATAGAGATTTGGCATCAAAGTTTTGGTTGGTTCTCCTTCTTTGGTTGATTTAATTCTTTAGCTGGATCTGTAACTATTTCGAAGCTGTATCTCCTGAGGTGGTAGATACAGTTTCTGGTGTTATTTTCTGTGGGTTTTTTAGTGAGGCTCATGGATCATGTTCTGTAATTAACAAAGAATTTTCTCTGAAGATATGCTAAGAGTAAATTCTCAATCTCCATGTGATAGGCAGATTTTCCTGCTCTGCATGAAATTTAATTGGAAAAGTTCCCTAGGGAGCAGAAAATGTAGTGTTCACTAAGACTCTTGTCTCTGCTTAAGTGAAGTCAAGTAATGACATAACTGTTTCTTTATCTTTTCTGCATTCAGCAGAATGCTGAATCATCTATTTTGCAGGGTGGCCATGTTGGAAAAGATAACAAACAAGCTTTTTGTAGTGGCTAAATCCTAGAAGATATTTTATGTCTGTCTTTGTGGGGATAAGATTGTTCTTCTTTGTTAATCATCCAGCCTAGTCCTATCTATATATATAATTGTCCTGTAAAATAGCTGCAAGGCACTTTTACTTCCTAAATGCCATAGGAGAATTGTTAAATGTGCTATTGCCAGTTCCTGGCAGCGTAACCATCAGCCTTATTGTATCACAGCCTCTCATAAAAGTGTACTTTGGTTTCATGATCTTTCTGCAGATTATCAATCAGTCTCATGTGGATAGCTAGTTCTCCATGTTGATCCAACATCATTATTCAAAATAGACAATACTCCTTCAGTATTACAGCTTTTGCTGTGCAAAGTTATGGTCAATGTTAGATGATTTCCTGTAATTTTTCTTGACATTTAGAGATACATATATGAGATACATCATTTCAAGTATACATTCCTCCTCATCTTCAGATATGACATCAACTGTTGGCTGACGATATCAAATTAATTTATTAGGGGTTTTTTTTGGTGGATTTTGGAAAATAAATCTACTGCCTCTTTGGGACACCACACATGGAGTGCAGGGAACTTTGTATAAGGAAGGTTTAAGGGTTTCTCTTCTTGTACCTGCTGAAATGTTTCTCTCATGACACACATTTCTTGGAATGCTAAAAGTGCAGTTGTAGAGCAGTTTTGAGAATGGTTGCAGGGTCTTATATAGTGGACAATTCATGTCCAGATATTGTTTGCTTGTCTGAAACTGCTGATCTGCCCAACATTCACTACATGTTGTGTTTGGTAGACCTTCTGAGCTCTGATTAACGATTACTTTTTTCCCTTTTAGTTAACAAACTCTGCTAACTGTGTGATTTCTGTCCTTCTTGCTGTTTTCATTTTATTCCTTGATGCAGAACCATGGTGCTCCCATCTCCTTATGGTTAATTCTCTATGTTCCAAGGCTGCAAGCCTGACTTTCTCTCTCGTCTTACAGCTTCTATTTCTGATCTGGACAGTGATACCCCTGAACTATATAAGGATTCAAAATGTCTTTCTATGTGGAAAACAACATAAAAAAAATTGCCTCATGTTTTATCATAAACTCTTCTCAGAGCTATGATTAGTGTTGCGGTAGTGTCATACTTCCATGCTCCCAAACTTGGGACCTGCTATACAGATCCTAAATTAGCCATAGGAAGGGTGCAGGAGAGAGAATTTGTTGTTCTTCTGAACAGATTTTGAGGGGATTTTTTTTTAAGTAGGACTGCAGTGGGCATCTACAGTTTGCTACTGGCCTAGAAGCAATGCATACGTTTCTTCCACAAGCTGATAAAACATCCATAGTATTCTGTAAGTGATAGCAGGTCAGATAAATCATAAAATGTAGGTTTGACTCTTTGTCTTAGGTTTTCATGCTATGAGAATGTGTGCCGCTGGAAGATGTTACTGATTTTACAGCCATGTATCTTATTTCAGTTTGGATTATCTCTGTGTGTATGCCTTCCCATAGGATTTGAAGTGCTAGCTGGGGAAAATGTTACTCTAATTTGGAGTCTCTTAGAAGATGGGGATATGTATTTTGTATTGATTAAAGAAGAGAATACACATACAGGCATTAAAATTCAACGCATCATACAACTTGTGTTATGCTCAGGGACTGTGTTCTTTTTACATTTGTATTTAGTGGGTGGAACAGATGGTGAGGATAGTTTATTGTGATGCTTTCATGAAAATGGGCACTTCTTCCATGCAATTGTCCTGTATAACAGGGCATTCATTTGTTGGTAATGGAGTCCTTCTGTACTGAAATAGAGTGTGTTAGAAATATGTGTTGGAAAAGGTTATCCTGTGCTGAGTGCAAAGCAGTCCTTGTCTCATTCAGTTACTGTTGGCTGCTGAAAAATAAAATAAAATTATAAGAATGTTTACGGGAGGCTGTGGCTGAAGTGGAGCTTTTAGAATTTGTAAATTTTCATTTTCTTGCATATGTGTATTTTGTAGTTACAGACTTTCAGGGAAGAGGCTCTCATAGGTCCTCTAAGAAATCTAAAGCCTAATTGCGTTCTTTTTATTAATGTTAACTGTTAAGTAGCTTGTAGCATTTGAGACATACCTAATAATCACTATGCCCAATTTTTCTCATTTTTAAAACATATTTATTCTTTTTAATGTGTCAATTGTAATTGTTGCTGAGAGGTCCTGTGTAAATGCCAAATGCCATCATTCATCATAGCAGTGGAATAATCTTTTAATCACTTTCTTCATGATTCTGATGGAGTTTATGTTTTATATAGTTCAGGGCCCTCTTACACCATTTTTGAAATATTTGAAAATACAATAGACTGAAACCTGAATAAGTTTCCTGGGAGAGGTTAGAATCTTTTGAATTTTTCCAGCCACCTGGACTTTGACATATTAAGACTTAGAGGAAAAAAAGGATTGTATACAAATACCTTCAAGCAAGTAGCTCTTGAAGAAGCTTTAAAAAGTATTTTCTAAATATTATTCTAGAGATGCTAACAAAATCAGACCAGACAGGATCTGCAGTGGTCATCTAATTTGTTCATCAGTCATAGATCAAAATCAGATATGCATCTGTCCGTACTGACAGGTATTTTTCTAAAATATTCTTAGAAGATTTTCACTGATGGGACTGTAATATCTCCCTATGGGTCTAATCCAGTGTCTCCTTGTTCTGGGTGGTTGAAAGCTTTCTTTTCCCAATATCTTAACAGATCTGTTTTTTACTGTGCAAGAGTTTAAGCTGATAGCCCTTCTGTCCACTGTGTAAAGCAAGAAGACATTACTCTGTAGTGCTGTGCATGAGCTGTATGAATATTTCCCTTTCCCTCTGCTGAGTTTTTATCTTACTCCCAGGTTTGTGTCATTCCTCACATACCCTGTTTACTAATTTCACAATTCCTGCTGCTGCCTTCTGTGTGTTGATCATTTTAGATCATCAGTTCTTAGGAAAATTCTGAAAAATGGTTTTTGTTTTTTGTTGTTAATGTTTTCAGACATTAACATATTAAATATTCTCATCTCTTTGATCACTCTATTCGCACACGTAGTTTTAGCAGGTGCAATGGGAGAAGTTGTGTAGGCCATAGGGCACTGCTGATGGCAAAAGAGAAGCTGTCCATAATGATTGATTCACATCAGCCTCATCAAGCAGCCTTTTGCTTGAAAATAGGTGCTTATATAATTACTGTTGATGACATGACAGGATTATTTTCTGCAGCTGTTGAGTTGAGTTGATCTTGAGCTGGGAGTAAGAAAATGTCAGATGTGATGTTGACTGGAACATAACAAGTCAAGAGAGAAATGTATTTTGTCTCTTGAATCTAAAATAAAAATATTTTATATGCAAGAGACAAATATAAAATATTTGTTATTATTACACAAATATAAAAGCTGTTAAGACACCTAGAAAAGACTGTTACCCTTCCCAGAGTACCATTTCTCTAGAGCTTATTGCATTATACAATAAAAGCTAAAAACTCAAAAAGAAGACTTGTTCCTATTCTCTTCCTTTTTTTATGTTTAAAGTTATTTCTGTTTATTTACTCCAGGACATTTGAAATGGACCAAAGCTGAGGATATTGACATAGAAACACCTGGATCTATTCTAGTGAACACTAACCTGAGGGCTTTAATAAATAAACACACCTTTGCTTCTTTACCTCAGCATTTTCAACAATACCTCCTGCTTTTACTTCCAGAAGTAGACAGGCAGGTAAGTAGCATCATACAATATTTCTGTTTTTAATGAGACTTTTTAACAGTGTGTTTGCATAGGCTGATTTGACTGTTCCAGGAAAGAATTAGAAAATCTCCATACTTTCATCGGTTAGATGTAGAATGACTGTAAAGTTTATCTATGAAAACCAGCTCCTGCTTCTTTGCTTCCTGAAAACTCTGCAGCTCCCTGAATTGTCTGAATGGAAACTGGGCAGCAAATCTTTCAAACTTGCCAAATCACTGAATTAGCTTTTTTACCTATAGTGCTGAAGATAAACTTCTCATTCCAAAGACTTTCTTTATTTTGAGTCTCTTTTCACTTGTGATCTTCCTTGGTGCTCTGCCAGCGATGTCCAAGTCAATATTAGTTCTGTTTGTTCTCCTGCTCTTCACCTTTTACACAAGCCTAAGTGTAAAAGCTCTCTCAGCTCCAGTGCAGTGAATCCACTCATTTACACCTTTTATATAAGGAATATCTTCTCCAGAGCTTATGGCTATGTGCTCAGATCTCTTGAGGAGAATGATTTGGAGAGTAACAGGCTGGAAAGAAAATTTCAGTTTCATAATCTTTCCTACAGTGTCTGGTCCCTTCCTGCATTTGTTGGTCAGATTGCAGGGTTTCTTAGAGCGAGGGAAAAAAGCCTTTCCAGCGTGTCTAGTACTTAAAATAGAAAAGATACTTCATTTACTCACTGGCCTCACTTAGGGATTCAAACAGTCTTACCAGTTTCAGTGGGGAGTGCTCATGAACTTAATTCAGACTCATTAACTTACCCAAATAGAGCACTATATTTTTTGCAGATGGTCCTTCTTTTAATATAGTAACTAAAGAATGCAGATCACTTAAATGAGTAATTAAAACCTGCATCTTAAATCAGTATTTCATTTCAGTATTGCAGGTTTTATTTCTTAAACTGTTAGTAGTTAGTCTACCACTAAGGCAGGGAGAAGAAGTGCAATATGACACAAAAAGAGAAAGAAAAATTGTATTGATGTACATTTACTCAGCCTCTTATCAAATTAGATACTGTATGTTGTGGACCATAATTCTGCATTTAATGGCAGAATGCTTGAGAAAGAGCATCAGAACAAGATCCTTCGGAGAAACAGTATAAATGTATTTATTCTCAAGCTCCCACAATGCAGTCAAAGTCAATATTGACAAGTTTTAAGAAAACTTTCTTCCCTGCTGTCAAATGGATTTTAGCTTTGTGCCCAGCGAATATTTTTCTCATCGTTTTGATTTTTTGTTCTCTTTCTAGTTAGTTCATCAGAAAAGATTTAAAAAATGTACTAGGTAAAATCATCTTTTCTCTCTAACCATCAAAGATCCAATGTTCATAAATTATATTTCAAGTATGAAGCCTTTTTTTAGAAGGTTTTTAGCTTGTATTTTATTTTTAAAAATAGTGTATCTGCAACTGACAAGCCACTTACCTTCTTATCAGTGTTCTTACACTTACCTTCTTACACAGTGTTCTTACATTTAGAAGTTTTTTACTTTGAATTTTATTTTTAAAAATAGTGTATCTGCAACTGACAAGCCACTTACCTTCTTATCAGTGTTCTTACAGCAGAGTTTTTTGGCAAGAAAATCAACAGAATATTTGATTAATTTAAATATGCCTCACTAAAAAGCAGAGCATTTTTTAAACTTTTATTTCCAAAAACATTCACATAATGCATATAATATGTTATTTCAGAGGCCCAACACTACATAATTGGACACTGTTACTTCACAAGCAAATGTTGTGATAAGACACTTGCAGGTGTCATTCTGTGTGTCATCTTCTCACAGCATTCTGTAGGTTTGCGTAGCATACCAGGTTTTCACCTGCATTTGGAAGGCAGGAGTCACCAGTCATCTCTGGAAGTTTAGTGGAAGTGTTTGGCCTCTAAGTGTGAAAGTTTGAAAATGGTTTTCCTATGGAGAGTGGAATAGCCCTGACCTCTCACTTTGCAGAAGTCTTAGCACAGAAAGAAATGCATCTCTTTTCTTGATATCTGAGAATATGTCCCTGGCTGTGCCTGAAGTGTGGTATCCCAGATACAGACTGATGAAAGCAATTGAACTGATGTTCTTTCCTTCCTGTGGCAAGTGGAAAATGCCAGTGTAGTGCTCAAGAATCAAATAAAAGGAGAGAGAATTTTAGCCAGGGAGCTCTGGTGGGAGTCTCCGTTTGTCACTCTGATTGAACAAGGCAAGGATATTCAGTTTTTTCTTCCTTTATCTAAATCAAATGGGGCATCAGGCAAGCAAAAATGGTGCAACACTCTTCTTTGAGTTAGCTGGGGGTTCAGTTTTATTGTTTTATATTCTTCTTTCCTTGATTTGTCTGAAAATTCTTATTTCTGCTCTTCTGGCTCAGAAGTGTTTCCTCCCTGTGTGCTGCTTTACAGTTGGTTGCTGTTGTCTTCCCCCAAGAAAGCTGCATTTCTGTGTTTCCATGTGGATATAGTATGTGAAGTACTGTAATAAATGACACCATAAAAATGTAATAGAGTTATGCTATTTGTGTATATACAGTGATCTGTGAAATAAATTACTAATGAAGTGCAGTCTCATTTAGGCTTTATTACTGCTCCACATAGAAAACCCCTTGACGAATGATTCTTTGTCATTTCTGTCATAAACACCATTTTTCTGAGTGGTATAACTCCTCCTCCTTAAATCATACTCAGCCAAAACTTGTCATGCATGTGTCAGTTTGAATAAGCATTTTTAGAAACCATTAGTTAAGGGAGTTGAGGTTTTCTGGGGTTTTTCGTGTGCAAGTGTTTATTATAAATAAATGACTTATGTCTCAACCTTGGTTAGTCTAATGTGTTCAAGAAAGGTTCAGGGACAAGTTAAGAGCTTGTTGGGATGTGTTTTTTGATCTTTCTTTCATTTTCAAGTTTTGTGGTTGCTATCAGGAAGCTGTTGGAGCCCATGGAACAGAAAGCCTTAGGAAAGATGTCCCAGAATGGAACAACTCTTCTGATGTTCATGCCGTCATTTTTCCTACTCCAGCTAGATTTTTGCCAAAGCGAAAGAATAGCATCACTGCCTTTTTTGCCCCCTTGGGAAAAGATAAACTGTATCATGAGTTATAATCACAATTTAAATTTATTTCAGCCTGCATTTTGGCTTAAATTTTATTTCAGTAGCAATTATGTAATTTTAATAATAATAATTGTGTCATTTTAATAATAAGTAGCCCCGTGTAATTTTCTGTATTCAAAAAGCCTATAAAAGAAATTGGAGCAAGTTGGCAGTTTTGGTAGATGCATTTTATCAAGAATTTTATTTGGTTTGATTTGGGTTCAGAGGGAATAAGTATGTAGACGTTGCTCAAATCATAGAAATACAGAATATCCCGAGTTGAAAGGGACCCATGAGGATCTTCCAGTCGAGCTTTTCACCCTGCACAGGACAGCCCCAAGAATCACACCATGTGCATTGTCCAAACACTTCTTGAACTCTGTCAGGTTGGTGCTGTGACCACTTCCCTGGGGAGCCTGTTCCAGTGCCCAACCATCCTTTGGGTGAAGAACCTTTTTCTGATATCCAACCTAAACCTCCCCTGACATGACTTCAGGCCATTCCCTCAGGTCCTGTCACTGGTCACCACAGAGAAGAGCTCAGTGCCTGAGAAGCAGCCGTGTCCCAGACTTGTCTGTTTAGCAGAATGTTCCAGAACCTTGCATCTCTGGATACCAGGAACCTCATGACTGAAATTTGAACATCCAGATTTCCAGCTCTTCATTAATCTGTGTGGATTCAAAGACTCAGAATCAGTGAAGCTCACCTGATACAGAAGCCTGTTGGGTGGTTCCCTGGGAGACCTGGACTGAGGAGACCAGGTATCTGGGAGACCTGGACTGATATGACTGAGCTGGAAATACATAAAACATGCAGGTATAGAAACTATATGGAAAGAAAAGTCTCTGCACAAGAGATTTCAGTTATTACAAATTTTGCTTTACAGCTCTAATTAGAACATTCTACAGCTAAAGAACAATGAGTTTTTCATACTTGCTTCTGACATTGATACATCAAGCTGATAATTACATCTAATAGAAGCCTTCTTGACCACCTCTCAGCAAATACTCACCTTCAAAGCAGGAAGTTTTCCTCCATATTTAGATTGCTGTATGGCACCTGTGAGTCTTTAAATATTAGTTAAACAATGTACATTGTGCAAGGATGAGTAACAGGTCTGTACAACTGGTTGCTGAAAATGAATGCCAGTTGGCAATGTTGTGTCTACACCAGCTTTCCTTGTTGGTGCTTCTGGGAAGTCACATTCCTGCTCTTAACACTGGGGTATGGGCAAAAGGAAGGGAAACACACCCACCTACTTAGCTTCCAAGACAAGAAGTGTAATGTTATCTGAAGAGTAGCAGAAAGGTGAAGTGATTTTACTAATCCTTAGAGAGCTAAACAAAATGTTCTTTCCTGAATGCTTTGAAAAAAAGTGTGTCTTTCCAAACTCTATGACTGCTTAACACCTTTCTGATCTTTGAGAATTTAACTCCATCTTGCATTTTCTCTTCTGGTAGTGTTGGGCTCTTTTGAGTCTCTTGTGAATTTGCACCTGCCCTGCCCTTTTACAAAGGATGTGAATGTCTTGCTACAAAAATACTTCAAAGCCACCTCAGATGTGTGTGTTGGGTAGCACTGCCATTTTATCAGACTAAATCTATTCAGTGAGAACAGTTAAAACAGTAGAGGAAATCCCAGTAGTAGTTATATCTTGTCTCAGCTTTACTTGTTTAATGAAAGAAATTTAGCAATTATCTTTTATCTACAGTTTATAGATAGTCAAGTTAATTACTTATATTAAAAACTTCAGTATTATTAAAGAATTACTTAACTCATGTAGTATCGCAATAGGGCCTGTGAGTATTTCAGGTTTGTAGCAGGTCAATTATTAAAAAGAAAAACATGGTGTACAAATCAAAGGATTCTAGAATGGGTTGAAACCCACCTTATTCTCTTTCTTTTGATTTCTAAATCAGCGAATCCCAAAATAATTACTGTCCCTTGGGTCAGTGCTAGTATTGCTATGCAATCATATCACAGCATCCTTTTATTTTAAGGTCAGTGCAGGTTCTGTGTTTCTGTCTTGGCCTGTTCATTTTAGGTTGGTGCAGTTTGAATCTGTCACCTTGTAAAGATTCCTTCTCACCTTGCATTGAGAAAAAGCACAGGGTGATGTCAGTGATTTACTCTGTTCTGTTTAAAATAATAAGAAGTAATTTTGGGAAAGGTTTTCTACAGAATTCCAATTCAAACCTCTTTGTTTTCATGCAGTATGAATCAGCTTAATATGTGTTCCTACAATTTGAGCAACGATAGCAAAAGGTAACCATTGTTTTTGATGTGCACAAGTTACTCCTACAACCTAGAACATCAGTTGAAATTCTGTGGTGGAGAATGGGTAATGAATGATAAAAAATATTCTTTTACTTGTAAAAGACAAGAAGAGAAGTCTGGTATCTGATATTCTGACCACTTAGTATTTAGTATGTATCTTATTGTATATTAGCTTTTATTAGAAGAGAGTAAGTGAAGCTTGATTTTCACAGTTTGTTCCTTGTAGCAATGTAACCATCTCCCTGCTTGTTTTTATTAACTTCATCAGTGCTTGAGGATTATATTTGCCATTGGATTTTTGCAGAATTGCCTTTATAAAAAGACCAACTGCAGAAATTAGTACTATGTGTATTATTTGCTTCCAGGTTTATTTTATGTTTCTCTGCATGGCATTATTGTGTAGTGGTAGTTAAATGGTTACCTTATCTTACTTAGCTGCCTTTTTTCTGATACTACAACCTTTTAGCTGTGTCCTTTTCCATTCTCTATCATCAGTAGCTTTCAAATATTTATTATTATGTTCCTATAAATGTTTGAGTTTTACACTGAAATAGTTTTAGGGTTATGACAAAAACATTTAGTTCAGAAGAGAAAACATTTGCAATTGAAGGTTAAATGTAACATATGTCATCTGTACCTAAGCAGATTTAAAAAGCTGTTAAATTGGCACCCCTGTGTGTGCAGTAATTGAAGGTCATTTCATGTCACATTTCTCCCTTTAGCTGACATTTTTTTCTTCCATTCTACCGGTTGATGTGGACAGCATAGTGTTGCTGTAATGCGCTTTATTTGTACAGCTTTATTAGGGTGGTTTTAATACAGGTATCTTACAGACTAGATATATGAAGAAATTCCAAAGATTTAAGCTGCCTTTTCAATAAGATTCTGGGTCTGATTCCTGTGCTGAGCTAGCCAAGGGTTTTCAGACAGGTTACTCCCCCCAGCTGGCCTTCTATCCTTATGCAGGAAGTTAATACTTATTTTATCTAACACACCTCTATGGATGGTGTTCGTGTGTATTTCACAGTCATGTATTACCAACAAACATCAGTTTCACTTTACGTGAGTTGAAAGCTGAAGCATTTTACTTCAAAATCCCAGTTGTCTTTAGCTACAAGAAAGCTACTCTTTCAGCTTCCCTAGGCAGTCCAGAAAGGCTCACTGCAATTGCATTGCAATCTGGCTGCTCTGATTGATGTGGTAATGGAATTCTTGTTTGCTTGTTTGCAGTAATCCCTTGAGGTCCTCCTCAGTATCAGTACGTCTACATATGTGAATAGGAAGCTTTACATTTTTGATTAAGAGTCATGGTTTCATATTGCTGCAGGCTTGGTCACTGTATTTCAGAAGTGTGAATCAGTTTTCCACCCTGCCGCATCCATGTTGTGGAAGTTCTTTTTTGATTTCTAAAGCCTAGTTACAAGCTCTTGTCACGCTTAAAACATGTCTCACCTTTAAGAACATATTTTGCTGCGGTGTTAGCAGAACTATTGCATTTGCTTCGGTCTGTAGCAAGGTTAAACTCAGTTGGAGCATCTAGTAGGATACAGCAATGGTGCTGTGCCCCCTGAAGGCTAAAAAATTACAAGATCCACAGCTGTCTCTGCAGCATCCTTTCCCATAAGTCCTCATGTGTGAGGGGCCCTTCACTCAAGGTCTTCTGATGCAGACTAGTGAAGCTTTTGTTCCCCTCTTGTTCCCTTCAAGCAAGTTTTCTAAAGTACAGCGCACAGCTGTTAGTGCTTAAAAAAAAAGAGGACTTTGTACAAGTTCCATTTATATTTGACAGAATTATTAGTACTTTAAAAAGAGAACTGGTAAAGCACCTCCCTTCTAGTGGGAAAGTAAGTGCCTCACATAAGTGCCTTTTTAAAAGACTCTGCTAGGAGCTATGTTACGAGAGTACAGCTAATGTGTGGACATAAGTGGTAACGTATATGGGCACAAGAGACTGATAAGCTCTGAGTTATGTAGCTGTTAAGGATGCACTGCAGTACTGCAGTGGGTAGTGTTCCAACTGTGTCTCCCTTGCAAAGTGCTAATAATTAAGTGATATGAGTCGTTCTGCAGTGCCTGCACTGTGGGGCTGCACTGGAATCAGATGGAGAACAGAACATTCCTTACCGTTCTGAATCTGAAGGCAGACGAGGACTTGAAACAGGATGTTGGATGCAGGTGCGGCAAAAGGAAGAGCAAGCAGAAGTGATCCATCCGTGCTTCTGCAGCACTCTCCCTCTCTTCACCCTTACTCCCACCCTCTCTCTGCTTCTCCCCTTGCCTTTCCCTCCCCCATCCTTTTCCAATATATTTGTTTGGCTTAAATACAAAAGGGGAAAAAAAAGTTGAGACTTGCTTCCTAATTATTTCAGAACATTACTATTCTTTGAATTATTTAATCTCAGATTTCCTTTAGCTTGTTCTTTCTCATGGTAAGGACGTGCAGCCATTTTTTTTTTTTTTGCATAGAAAGGCAGTGTTTTCTAATGCCTAGAGAAAAGGGATTGGATGCAGGATTTTCATTTTTGACAGTCATCGAAAATGACTGACTAATTTTAGATGGTTACATGTAACTTCCCCTCATCTTCTGCTTCTTGGGCTCAAAAGATGTATGTCTATAATTTTATTATTAAAAGCTAAGTCAATAGACACTGGTTGTTTATATCCCTTTTCCTGCACTCTCCACAAAATATGAACATTCTTGGATAATTTAATAATGTTTAACTTTCTCAGAGTCTCTAGTCATCTTTCCTTAAACAAGTTCCATACATGCTTGCCTTGATCACAATCCATATATGCTTTTCTGCTTAATTTTCCCCCAGGCTTATATGCCTTTTCTAGTACCTTTATAAATACTTGCTTTTTTCTGTGTGTTCTGACATGCTTGGGTTCACTAATTACATGAACTATGTATTAGAAAAAAAGGGGTTTAACTGTTACTTCTAGAATTTGGATGCAGTTAGACGGTGCTGTTTGCTGCATGTTCTAGGGTTTTTTCTATTTTGCATGGATTTTGTTTCACTTTAAAACATGCTTTATCTTTTCATTTTGCCAGATTTATTACTTGCCTAAAATTCTTCATCTAATTTCTTGCATCTGAGCTCCAACAGATTGGATTCTATTGTCTTTTTTGACACTTCAGTGTATTGGAATGAATATAGCTATCCCACTTGTCTTCTTGATTTAGACAAGGTCTAAATTAACAAGTCACATTTCATTTTGAAAACATATGTTTGCAATTCTTTGGTCTTACTCGGCATATTTCCCACTTTAGTGAAGATGGAAAAGGTCTTTGTTTCTTTCTCTAAAAGATGCTTCTTGCTTTTCTCCTCATGTCTGAAGCAATTATTCCTATAGTAGTAGATATTTTCTTTTTCATCCTTTGATGTTTTACTTCTAAGTTTAATCTGGTTATTTTTTATAGGACTGAAGTAATACTCAGAATCACTTTCACCATCTGTCTTCAAAATCTGGCTTTTCATTTTGTATTTGGAGGCAGACTGTTCATGTTATGTCAGTGATCAGGTGGGAATGACAAAGAGCTTTTCTTTTAATGCTTGATAACTTCATAATCAGAACTAAAGAAAATTAGCCATATTATGGTTGATGTTACCCTTTACTGTGAAAAGGGGAGACCCATGGAAGAGAGCTTATACAGAGTAAACATGAACACCCAAGCTGAGGTACATCAGAATTGCTGAGGGAGCCATAGGATGAGTTGGTACCTATCTGTGTCACCTCCCCAGACCTGAAGTTGTGGTGGCTGACCTTGTTGTTCTTTCAGCAGCTCTTGAGTCAGACCATGTATTTCTGTCTGCTGTATTTATGTATGCATATAGTGTTGGATGTATCCCTTACCATTCATGTATTTTTCAGTGTTACTGTAGATGTTTTGTGGTCACAACTGTCGGATTATGATTTTCCAACATTCAGGTGGTCAGAGTCTTTTTACCTTCCTGGATGCTTCGGGGCAGACGCAAGAAAGAAATGGAGGCTTCAAGCTTCTATTTTTTCAAGGTCTATCATGTTGTTTACTCTTTTTCTTATCTCATAGTTCTCTCTGTCCCCAGCGAGGACTGTTCTGAACACCGGACATCAGGGAACTACTACTCCCCTGAAAGTTCGTTGTCCTATATACAGATTATTACGAACATAGTATTTACAATTTCCTACCAGTGTCCACTATCCACATCAAACAGGTCATCTCCACTTGGCCCAATCTTCCCAAGCCACATTGTGCTAACGTCACAGCAGAAAATGGACGTGAAGAAGAAGAAGAAAAGCCTTAGGGACCGCCCCAAAATCTCCATCTTGTCTCCATCTACTTCTATTATAAAAACCTAAAAGTACATATTTCTCACTCAGTGATAAGCGAAACTACTGTATTTTACACTCTTGAGATTTGTAATTCATCTCTGCTTTGTGCCAGGGTCTGTGACCCCCATGGACGGAGGCAAATACCCCCCTGTTCACCCCTCTGGACAGGCCCAGGGTATCACAAGTGCTCTTGGACAAAACTCAAATTTCCTTTGCTCATTTCCCAGACTTTTTGGCCAGGGTTTCCTGAGCTCCCAGGGCAGCCAAAGAGATGCCTTGGGTTCTGACAACAACAGCAAAAAGACCTGGGTAATTGCATGTCATCAGAAGTATTTTTCTTACATTCCTGTCTATATACTTCTTCCTCAGAAACTCCTCCGCTGTTGGCTTTAAATACATGGTAACTGGTTTAAGAAAGGATAGATTTTTCATCAGTCAAGGCACTGTGTAAATGTGTCTGTGTAAATTTTTCTGTTTGAGATGAGGCTCTGAGTGTTCCTTATCTTCAGGCAACGAAGTTCCTATCCTATTGTGTCTGTGGGTTTTTGCAAGGCTTGTCTTTTCTTTTTTAAGTATTCTGCTTCTTCAGCTGCATTACTTCTTCCACATTCCTACCATCTGTGTCCTCAAGACCTGAAATCATGTTTAGTTTTGTGCAAAACTTGGTAATTATCAACTCCTTAACTATTCACTCCCCCTCCTTTTTTGCTTCTCACCAGTATTACACTATGCCTTTCTCTGCAGGTTTCTCTTTCCTCTTTTTTTTTTTTTTTAATGTATATCAGAACTGACAAGCTTTTGCTTCTCTTGAAACAAAAGACAGGGCAGAGAAAAAGGGGAGTGGTTGTTGCCTTCTAGGGGATCACCATGTATGTGAACCTCTTCTACAGAATGGATTACAATCTGGTTCAGATTTTAGGGGTCAGAGAAGAGGCAGTGGCATGAATGCCATTGTGATGTGAGTTTAACAGACCCTCCCATCTAACTCAGCACTCATAGGGCCACACCTAGAGTACCTTGTCCGGTTCCAGGACTTTGCCTAGATAAGAGAAGAGCCAGGGGCAGTTTCACCAATGTGTATAAAAGGATGTGGCACTACCAGAGGCAGTGGGTACAAACCAAAAGGCAAGAGCTTTCATATGGACATGAAGTAAAACTCTTTTACTGAGGGTACAGGTTGCCTAGAGAGGTTGTGAGTTGTCCATCCTTGGTCATATTAAAAACTAATTGATTTTTATTTCCATCTGAAGTGTGCTACTATAGTTCAATAACACAAATGTGTTAATACTTTCAGTGTGGTTCTCTCAGGCCTGGGAGATGCATGGGAGGCTTGTGCCTTGACTTGATAGGTTATCACATGTACAGGTACTTCCTGTGGGTGGGGTTTTCTGCAATCTGGCCTAGTGGAAGGTGTCTCAGGCCATGGCAGGGTGTTGGAACTAGATAATCTTTTAAGATCCCTTTCAACCTAAACCATTCTTTGATTTAGTGTAGGAAAGCATACACTGTTTTGTACTGGAAATTATGTGGGTTGTTACATTTTAGCTTCTAAATCAAAATTAAAAAGGAAAATATGGTCATGATTATGGACAGCTCAACAGAAACATCTGTTCATTCAATCTTTAAGCAACAACAACAGCAGGGAGGCTGCACTAAATAAAATACCCTTTTCATTAAATAAATACTGTTAAGTTATCTTCAATATTAAGTGTGGCCAGTTCAGTTCAGAAGCTGTGGAAAGAATCCAGAGGAGGGCACTAAAATTTGCAGAAGCCATAAAAATGTCTAAAGAAAAATTACTGGACTTGAGCTTTTTAATCTACCAGAAGAAAATTAAAAGTGAAGAGCATCAAATTTAATACAATCAGCTGCTGTATTTCATACAATAGACAACTAACCCATGGAAGTCTTTTGCGTAGTAAGTTAGTATTGATTGCTGCCACAGCTCAAATGATATAAACCAAAGATTGTGGATGCATGTATTTGAGTAGTAGCCACAGTTACATCAAACAGACTGAAGTATTTATGGACATTAAAATTCCCTTTTTCAGTCTTATGCCACCTAAACTAAACAGAAATAGAAAACTTTTATTTGACAGCTTTCCTAGTAATTGGCTATTATGTGGTCTTTCACAAGCTTTATCTACATGATCTGTTCCTTGCAATTATCAACCTCTGCTTTGATCTGATATAGTTACCATATGGTACCACTCAGATATGACTAAATGCAGAAAAATACGGCATCTTTGCTTAGCATTGAATTATGTAGCAGAAACACTGCCATCAGAAATGCAGCCATTGTTTAACAGAACTTACAGATTTCTTGTGACAACTACAGCTGCTTTTCCTTTTGACCCAGGTGCATTCAACTCTATTATAGACTTGCCAACTTTAAAGCATCCTTTTAGTTTGGTCCCATTTGTCACAATCTCTTCTGAATAGTAGTTGTATAAATGGAAAAGTCACTTTTAGATAGGTAATGGCATACTTGAATAGTCAGCAGTATTCTAAGGAAATAGAGAAACATACTCAATTATTTTCATACTCAAAATACATGTGAGTTCACTTAAAAGTACTTTGCAGATGGATAGAAGTTAAGTTTTATAATTGCTATCTATTATTTAACAAGGAGACCTCTAGCTGTGAATAATTCCTTGATATAATTGGTTCCCAGGTCATTAGCCAAAGTAGTGAACAGGGTAATGATTGTTTTGCATTATTATAGAGAATTTAGGCCTTTGTAGGTGCAAGCAGATCTTGTTAGTGTCTGAAGAATGTGTCAGTCAGAACATGAACAGTCCAGAGACTAACAGGAGCACATGTAGTAATAAGTTCTGTTTCACTTTTTAGTACCTCACACCAAAATATCGGTATGAACAAAGTATATGGCCTTATAATATTGGTCTCTGCAGCCATTCAGTATTTCCCAATGACAATTTCTGTCTCTTGGGCTTAATGAGAAATCTCTTCCACAGGGTTGTCATACTCAGCCTCAAGGCAGAAAGTATCTACCTTGACTTTTAATATGGCTCAAGCTATCATCTGCTAGTAAAAAAGTTGTTCCTGAATAAGTAAGGATCCTTCCAGCCATCATGAAGCATAACTGGTAGCAGATACAATGGGTTTATGTTTGAGAATGATGGTTCCAGAAAACTGAGTGTAATCTAAGGTTTTAATTGCATGCAGGCAAGCTAAGCCATTATGTTATGAAATCACAGTGTTTCTGAAGATCACTCTATCCAAATGAGGGGCTCTTTCAGATACAAATCACAAATGTAGTCAGTTATATTAGACTGCATAGAGTGACTCCACTGGAAGGGCTTTAAGGGGTTAGAAGCCTGGAAGGCAGAATGCAAGGACTGACTCTGAAGCACCTTTCTTTGAAATTGGAGGTTGGCAATTGATCAGAAGTTAAATATGTGCAAGAGCATTTTAGTTTTCTTTTTAATGAAGTTGTAATAGATGGCAATTTGTTATACCATCTTGACGTAGAAAACATGGCCAAAAAGGAAAATTTATCTTGTCTTCTCTACACTAAGGCAAAATCAACAATGTCTGCTTTTCTTTATATTGGCTTTTTTTGGCTGTTCAGTGTTGGAGAATTCACAGCCTCTCCCAAAGAAATCTAGTGCTTCATTGTTTTCACTGGTAGAAAACTTTTTCTTTGGGGTCTGATCTGAATCTCTCTTGCTGCAATTCTGACTGTTACTCTTTGTTCTTTTTGGCATCTACGTGTAGAGTGTGGAGATTGCTGTGTCCCTGTTTCTTTCTCTTGAGAAACAGACCATAATAATGCAGTCTTTGTAGATCTAGGATGTTAAGTCTGTTCTTAGCCTCATTTATCTCCTTTGCATTTTGTACGGGTTCTGAGTTGCATCAGTCAGAATTGAATGTTTTACTTCAGCTCACCTGGTAAGTAACACCAAAGAGGGCAAAATTAATTTCTCTACTTTCACACAGTACTCCTGATTGTAACCTGAGTGCTGTGCTTGGCTTATTTGCAATTGCAGGGTTGACTTATATTCAGTTTGTGAACAGTCCATCAATACAGAGCTATTGCATAGCCACTTAGTTTCCTCATTTTGCATTTCTTTAGTTCTGTATTATAAAAGGGTGTCAAATTTTGCATTTGCGCTGTTGCAATGCCCTGCTTATCTCTATTGTTTCCAAAGTAATTCACAAAACCATCAAGAGAATTCTAATGCTCTCTGTACATGCTCTCTGACTGATAGTATTTTCAAATTATTTCATCTTTTTTATCATGCCTCTGAATATACAGATTCCCAGTTCATAATAAATAAACAATACTTCCCTAAGTAAAGAGTTCTGAGTAGTTCCTTGGTGACCTAATTACAATTTATATATCCTGGCTTTGCTTAAGAAAATGTTAAGCAACACTGCATTGTTACGATCAAGATACACAAGTTGTGCTGCTTCTCTTCTGTCACAAGGCCTTTTATGCTGTCTGAGACAAAGTAGACTGATCTGGTGTAACCTGCTCTTGACAGATCTGTATTGGCTGCTGCTCAACTCATGGTTAATTTTTAGGCACCTGTGTATGGTGTGATACCTTACATGGGTTAGTGGTGGGCTTGGCAGTGCTGGGTTAATGGCTGGACATGATGGTGTTAAAGGTCTTTTCCAACCTAAATTACTCTGTGTTTCTGTCTTGTGCTTTAACCATTGCACATATTTTCCAGAGCATGAAGATAGGAGGAAGAAGCTAGGTATTTAAACACAGGTTTCTTGGGTCAACTGAGAGGCTAGCACCTAACTTCTTCAAAATGTTAAAGTTTCCATGTAGATTCTGGATTGTGTTAGCTCAAAATGTGCGCATATCAGTATCTTAGGGCATCCTAGAGTATCACAAAAAAGAATGGGTTGTCTGTGCACAGGCCATGGAGTTCTGAGGCTGGCTAAGTCTGTAAGTCCTTAGCTGTTCTTATTCCCTTCTTCAGACACGGGTGATACATATGTGCTATATATGTTTAACTAGCATGTATAATTTTGCGTTTGTACTCATAATTTCTTAAAAATCCCATCTTTTAACAGTTCTGAAATATATCTGAGCGTTTAACAGGCTAGATGATTTGAATTCATTTAAGTAATATTTGTTGAGCTCTTTGCCTGTTCAAGGTCAGCTCTGACTCTTTTGCCTTTTGTTGGTGGTATTAACTGTATTAAGCACCTCAACCCAGTAGATTTGTGGTGAAGATTCACAAAAAAAAAAAAAAAAAAAAAAAAAAAAAAAAAAAAAAAAAAAGAAAATTTTAAAATANAGAAAGGAAGTTTTAACATTAGGTTTGTCTCTGTATTCCTCTAGTTTTCTCCCAGTGTTGCACAGTGGACTTTTTCTTTCATCATCTTCTTGCTTTTAATGTACTTACAGAATTCTTTCTTCTGGAGTTTGATGTGTCCCTCTCCAACTGTGTCTAATTTTGGCCCATTATACCATGTTCTGCTGTGGTATTCTTGCTTAGTAAGTTGACCTCGTTTCCATTCCCTACATGCTGTGCGATCAACAGTGAGATGGTAACTAAGACAATGTGGTCTTATTGTACAATCCCCATTACTCCTTTGCAGGAGGCTTTGCACTCCATGTGGTCAGCATTGTTTATTTAAAGAACTGTGACAGTTTTTTTAACTCCTTTTTCACTAACAATCCTGTTGTTCAGGATTCTTCCAACTAATTCTGCATTTGTGAAAGCATGCCTACTTTAATCACATTTTTAAAATTCTTTTGTCATTTCTTTCTTTTTTTTCTTTTTTCACAAACAAGCCCAATCTTTTATATTACTATCAATCATGAATAATCAGATCGTCATTTTGCTAGTTAAGTCAAAAATGTCGATTGTCAGCTAAGTCTTCCAAGTCCTCCTACGTACCATTTGCAGTTCTTGCATTAGTGTTCAGCCATCAAAGGCTGAAATAAATGTATCACTTCCATTACATTATCCTCTTCTTTAACCCCTCCTTTTATAAATAAACTTATTTTGGCAGTGGATGACAGAACAGGATTTATTTGAATTTGATTAGCCCATACTATTGGGCTGTTTATATAAATACAGCATTCAAATTTTGAAGAAATAAGCAAGTCTGTCTATAGACCGTGTTCCTTTCCTCTACAAGGGCTGTTTTCAATCACTGTTTACCTATTACCATATCTCTAAACCTTTTTGAGGCATCACCACGTGTTGAAGATGACAAAGGCATTCTGCCTATAGCATCTATTAAACCACCACTTCATTACCAGTATATGTCTATCACTGCTATAAAAATATCAGCAGATCTCTAGGTTCCATGATGATTCCTACAGCCTCCTTGTCACTTCTGATCCACTTAACCTCATGTCTGGCAATATTCTTAGGGTGAAGGTGGAGGGACATCATGAACAGGGAAAATGGTAGGTTTTGTAAGTATCACACCTACCAACACCTTCCTGAGGTTCATCACACAGTTTCTGTTGTCCTTGTTCCCTCATTTCAGATTGACTTGATGTAGATCAAGTCAATATTTGAGCACAAAGCTCTCTATAGTCTGCCTTCAGAATGTCAGTCACTAAAGCTGCTGCGTCTTCAAATGCTCAATCTGCACTTTGCAATAATCACAGGTCAGTGGAGTGCTAGTGCCCAGCGCTGGAGAATCAGATTTGTTACAAATTAATGTTACAAAACAGCAGTGGTGTCTCTCTGCACACATAAATAAAATTAAATGTTTCCTCTGTGTGAAATAAATGCTCCTAAATTTTTCATTTGTAATATTCTGGAAGTTAAAATGCAAAAGCATCAAAATGTATTTTCTCATATCTTCCATTTTTTGAAAATAATTTTGTTTACATACATTTGGGAAAGTATATGAACTGTAGGATTGTTCTTCCCCTGACAAAAAATATAGAGTTAGTAGCAATTTTTAGAAAGGGTATAAAAAATTAGTGGTATTGGACCCTCCATTTGGATGAATCTTCACTTCCTTTGCTGATTTTTTGATTGCATTTGTATTTGTGTTTTTAGTTGGTCAGTTTTGGTTTTGTTTGGTATTTCTGTTGTAAGGCTGAGAGAATTGGGACGGCTAACCTGTGAAAAAGATGGGGAGGAGCTTCTTTGCAGGGCCTGTTGCTGTGGGGTAATGGTTTTAGACTAAAGGAAGGTTGATTCAGATTAGATATGAGGAAGAAAAGTTTTTATGAATAGGATGGTAAAACACTGGAACAGGTTGCCACAGGGGTGGTAGGTGCCTAGTGCTGGAAACCTTCAAGGTCAATTTGGATGAGGCACTGAGACACCTGATGGTGAATGTGTTCCTCTGATAGTTCAGTGTGTCCCTGCTCATTGCAGAGGGGTTGGAGTAGAGGACCTTTAAAAGGTCTCTTCCAACTCAAATTGTTCTATGATTCTGGTCAAGTGGCATGATATTCACACATAAGCTTTCATGTAAGAAATATGGTATATTACTCAAGAACTTTGTACAATGGATCATTAGAAATTTTATAAATACACTAGGAGAACTTTAAATCATTTGAAAGAGATGTAGAAAGAATAGATTGACTAATTCATTGTCTTTCAAGATTCTAGCCAAAATCAGATAACCTGCCAATACACACCTATGCAGTAATTGCTCTGTACTTACTAAACACCAATGTACATCTTCAGGTGCAGCTAAAAAAAATAATCTCTTCGTTATTTTCAGAAGAGAATTTTCAGCAAAACTTGGAGGAAAATAATTGAAGTAGTTGTTCTAGAAAGGTTACTCAGTTCGTTCTGATAAGAGTGTTTGACATTTGCTTTGTAATGCCAGTAGATTCTGGGTTTTAACACATATGTTTTGGGGTTGGCTGATTTTTTTTGTTTGCTTTCAATAAAAAGAGGAACTTTCAAAAGGCATTGTGAATTCTGCATGAAAGTATTAATTAGAAAACATAATTCTAGCATTGTGCTTAATCAGAAAAACCCAGAAATTTAAAGCTCAACAGAATAAACCATAAACTTTCCAAGAAATGTTTGTTGTTCCAGCTCATTAACACATTGTCTGTTGGACAGCATTTTTTAAATACCATAAAAATTAACAATGTATTTAAGATCTGCTTTATTGGCATGTTTCTCCAAATTCTAATTTAAAGCTAGTGCTTAATTGTACTGTCTCTATCATTAGAGCTTATAGAAGTGAATACACTCCATGGCTTCAACATTTCCACTTTAACTTGTTGATTCAGGTGAAAATGCATTCTCCAGGAGAAGTAAGAAAATATTTCAGTAGAGGTTGTTAGGTAACATTGTAGAAGGATGACCTCTTAGTCCTTCAAAGTTTAACAGATCGTGAAAGATGTTAGCCTGATTTCACATGACTAGGGTATTGAGAAAAAGCATAGAACATATTTTTTAGTTTTGTTGTTTCTGACGGACTCTTTCAAAACAGCTAGATGTAAAATTACTTTGGTTTTGTCTGTTCCAACGTGTTCAAACTGTTTTTCACTGTGCAGAAATCTTTAAATGAACTGAAAATTGCTAAACAATTGAACTCTTTGTTAATTTAGTTTGGGTAGTAGTATCTGCTTTCTACATAGTCCTTTATTTTTTCTATAACATTTTCAGCATTTCTGTTTAATTTACTTGATCTCTTTGGCCATTCTGAGTTTCTTTAGTGTTTTTGTCCTCATTCTTTTCTCTGAGCTTTTTCTAGTTGAATAAATCCTTCCTGTTCCATTCCCAGCAAACATTTTCTTTGATCTCAAATTCCTAAGCAAGTTGGGCAAAGTCACTGGGGCTGCACAACTCTTCATTTCTTCCATTTTTAACATTAGTATCCATGTGTGTACCAAGACTAGATAATGACATCTGCTTTCATGCATCCCACTATAATGTTTAAGCCTGAAATGATTATTTCATGTCATGTGAGAATAGATCATTTTAAGCTTCTTCTCTACTTGTTAGTGCATGTCCACCTTCTGTGTCATTAGATGCTCTAACCTAAGCATCTTTAACATAAGTTTTTCAGTCTTGTGGACATAGCTTCCCAGTATTTGTAAGCTGCTGCAGTTCACACCTAAAGTGGTCAGTGAAGTATGCATCTGTTTTTTGATACAGGTCACAAATGGACTGTTATTCCATTGTTAGTTGACCTATAGTATTTTTTTCTTCTTAGGTAACCAATATAATTCTCCCTTTTTGCTATTCTTTTGGGAGTTTCCCCTTCCTTTTTTTTTCTTTTACAGATACTTACTACTTGGCATTTTTTCTGGTCCACAAGAACCATGACTTTTACCCATGACCTTGCTAACATTTGCTTTCTGTTCTGAAAGTTCCAGCCTGTGCTTTTTTCTCAGGTGAACTAGATCACATTTGAATTTGTTTGGACCTTTTCCTAGCATTTAGCTTGGGGTTCATAGTTTCTTTTTGAAACTTTGTTAAGAAGTTTGCACCTAGAAGCTTGGCACTTTTTTCTGAGGTATATTAGCCAACAAAAATAAAAGATGGGCTAACTTTTCCTGCAAAGCTTGCTTTTCTCCTGTCCTTACAACAACAGGGTTACAAGGAAGCTAATACTGTTCTTCTTGTATTCACATGGTAATATAACTTGGCAGTCTTTATAATGCTCTTCATTTATGCAGTCTGGTGAAATAGCTCAATCACACTTGGCTGCAGTTTCAAATTATGTTTAATGCAATCTCATAGTGGATTGCTGCTGACAAGTGGCAATCTCTTTCCACCTATTGTGGTACATTCCAGCTTTGCATGAAATCTAATAGAGGTGTGACCTTACAATAAGTTGGATAATTTTGCTCATTTAACAGAAAATTATTGTCTACAAATCATTACTTTCCTATGAGATCTTTTGATCTGGCTGGTGATAGGGCTACACTGTTTGTCATCAGCTGAGCCATGGAGTTTCAGGAGGTCCAACACAGCCTACAGTTAAAAGTGGTTAAATATTATTAGAATTCAATGTCTGTATGACTCTTTTTTTGCAAACACTGCCAGGCTTAAAGAAAAAATGTTGAATTTAATGAAAATTGGAGTAGAACATATGTTGGCAAGTGAGTGTTTCCATTTAGTCTCCTTTTATGTTGAAACTTAAGGTAGCTTCAGCACCTTTCTTAGAAGAATAAAGAGTTGTTTGCTTAATAAGTTGTGATTCTTTTCTTTGTGACTTTGCATCCGACCTTTCTAGAAAATAGTGTAAGTGCTGGTTTTGACCATACACTTGTTTGTTTCTTCAGGTCCAAGAGGGACAGATATTTTAAACTCCCTCTTTAATGTATTAGCTGTGGAATTTAAGTATTTCTGACAAAATTCATTTGTACAGGGAGAAGATAATGTGTCATAGTAGTTTGATTTATGCAATAAATACATGTTCTTTATCACCTTTCTCACCTCACTGGTTTTATTATCTTGCTGCTTCTGCTGCATGTTTCGCTGTGTCTTTCCAGTTTTCCTCTAGTTTCAGCATTAGTCATAACCTACCTGTAATTAATATGCATGTGTTCCATAACCCACATTATGAGATGTATAGAAACGTTACATATCCAACCCACTTAAATCCAACTTCTCTGACATGTTGGCAAAACAATGCCATATAGCAGGAAAGCACAGGCAGCAGTTCTGTGGGTTCATATTCTGCTGAGGAGCTCTGTACCACACACATATGATTTTCTTACTGTAATCAAATGCCTTTAGCAATGCCTGTTTTTCAGAGTCCATGCTAATTGCTATTTCTCTGGTTACCATTTCACATCTTTCTGGTTTACTCCTCTGAGATAATTGTGGGACAGGATGTCAACTAGGCAACGAGTAAATTAGCAAAGACTTCTCAAAATAGGGTTTGTATTATCAGTGAAATACAGAGCTCCGTGAGGTAACTACATCAAAATATTCAATGTTTCTGGCATGCCTGTGTCTTTCTGGCTCTTGTTTGAAATGGGCATTGAGAACTAGAGGATATTACTTAGCGAAAACATCTGTTAATATGCTGGAAAATGTGCTGGATTTTACTGCTGGATTACAAATAGCATTGTCAAACATTTATCTCATACTTATCTGGCAGATTGTAAAATAACGAGAGCATTTGTTCTAGCAACATTACCTCTACTGCTGTTTCCTCTCTTTTTAATCTGCTAATTTTTTTTACTCTCTATTTATTATGCTAGAGGTGATACCCACTGCGAATTTGTTTCATGTAATTATTTTTTTCAATTATTAGAATTTTTTCGGAAACAGAAATATCCTCACAAACCTGAAAATATGCATTAAGTTTTGTGGTAAAAAGCTCAATAGTTGGATTGCTTTTAAAAATTATTGTAGAAAAGACTGTCATTTTAATGTTGTCATTGAATATTTGACAGATGTAGAAAATACAAATAATTTTAATGTTCTTCCATAGATTTCACTTTTAATTAAATTATGAGTAGAGCTGTTTTCCGTTTCAGTGCTGAGTTTCCATCAGTTCTTTTGTTAAGGATCCCTGTCATCCACTCTTTTGCCAATACAGCTTATTAGCTAACATGAGTATTAGGTTTATTTAGAAACAGCAAAGTTACTGTCTTCATTGCATTTAATGAATTTGTTTTGTACCATTACTTTAGGCAGATGCACAAGTACAATAACGATCTTGGTTTTTGATTGCGTACAATGCCTCTAGACATAGTCTCAAGACAGGGCTGCGATTAAAGCACATCAATCAGTCATGAACTGAGTTATCATCAGTAACACTTACGACTGAAGAGAGCACGTTGCTGCTGGATTAGTTCACTTCCATTTACAGTAACGACTGTCATGAAAATGCTGTTCTAGTAGTAGTCATTTTGTGCTCTTCCCACTGCCTACACTTCCCCCATTTCCCCTAATTGAAACTCTGTTTGATGTGATCTTAGCTGACGCTGTTTCTGACAGTATCTTCTGCTACCATCGGCTTCTTTTCTAGATGGGGAGCGACGGAGTTTTGCGCCTCAGTAGCTCCGCTCTGAATAACGAGTTCTTCGCATATGCAGCGCAAGGGTGGAAACAGCGACTGGCAGAAGGTAACTCTCTGCTTGCTCTCAGGTTTGCCCAAGGTTAATTGTTTTTATGAGGAATGTCACTTTTTCTACATTTGAGAAACACTTTCAGAATGGGAACTGTAATAGACCAGTAATTCAGCAAAAGAGAAATTGCTGATTCCGTTTTGAATTTAGAGTACATTTTTGCAGTTTGCTGTGGCAGCTTATTTTGACAGTTTAAAAAAAAAAAACAACCAAGTATTTTCATCACTGTCAGCCTTGGAAACATGAAAGCATGCAACTAAACCCTGCCAATATACCTTTGAAATACTGATGGTATATGGTGAATTAAATCTTTCTATGTCACTCTCCCTTTTGGTTTTCATTATTTTCACTTGGCATTGTTGGATGACTGTATCAGAAATCACTGCACGTCATCATTGTATCCACAATTTATAATTACGTGTGTTAAATTAATCCTTGACAACTTTTATTCAATATGTTAGTATTTGTTTTTTAGGAGAATTTACACCAGAAATGCAGATGCGCATCAGACAAGAGATTGAAAAGGAAAAGAAAACAGAACCTTGGAAAGAAAAATTCTTTGAAAGGTTTTATGGTGAAAAGTAAGTACTGAAGCAAATAAAAGTATTTTTTAATATTTTCTTTTAGGAGGAAATGAAAATATAATTCTATGCTTCACATAGTACAGTCCTGTGCTGTAAAACTTAATAAAGCAGTTATCAAGAGCAGTCATTCCCCGATATAAGAAGTTGTGGGTAGAATTATAGTCGTGTGCCTGCACTTGCATTACAATTGCATTTTTAAAGAGTCATAACTCATCCATAAAAAGTAATTCCAAAGAGAGCTTAAGACACATGCATGTGAATATTTTTTAATTATCTTTTAAAATACAGCATTAGGGCAATTTCTCCCTCCTGCAAACTATAAATACAGCTTCTACAGATGGGAAGACTAGTAGCAATATTTCTGTAATATGTTTTAATTTGTTTTATTTTTTCTAAGCTAGTTGCAAAATTACTAAAATCAAATAGGCTGTTTTATTTTTTGACTGAGATGGCCCATTGGCCTGAGAAGAATATATGTCAAAGAAGAAATATTAGCTAGAGACAAACAAAAGTGGCAATGACTAATCTAATTTTAGAAGTGAGATGCAAAGAATAAATAAATACCTTTAACTAACTAAAATTAAATATAGTATCACTCCAGGTGCACAACTGGAGTGACTCAGCACAATTTCATTGATGATGATGATACAGAGATGGCATTCTTCAGCAACCGAAGATGCAGTGCTTATCTTCATTTTTTTTACGAAATAAAATTTAAGGAGATTCACATCTTCTTAATATTCAAGAATATTCCTTTAAAAATTATTTTTAAAAGCTAATTCATCAATACTTAGAATTATACCTCTGTTTTTAAAAATACTAAGAATGTATTATAAAGTATAAACTAACTATTTAAAAATTAGTGATTTTTTTGTTTTTATTTTAAAGGTTTTTTAATTGTATCACAGAACCACAAAATGAGTAAGGCTGGAAGGAACCACAGTTGCTCATGTGGTGGAAGCTCCCTGCTCAAACAAGGTCATCCTTGAGCACATGGCATGGGATTGCATTCAGGCAGTTTTCCAGTGAGGGAGACTCCACACCATCTCTGGGCAATCTGTTCCAGTGCTTAGTCACTGCATAGTGAAGGCCTTCCTCTCATTCAGGTGGAATTTCCTGTGCCTCAGTTTCTGCCTATTATCTCTTGTCCTATTGCCTGGCACCACTTGAAAAGCCTGGCTCCATCCTCTTGACATGCTCCCTTCAGGTACTTACAGACATTTACGAGGTCTCCTTTCAGTTGCCTCTTCTCAAGACTGAGCAGGCCCAGCTCCCTCAGCCTGTTCTCCTAAGAGAGATGCTTCAGCCCCTTAATCATCTTCATAGCCCTCCACTGGCCCATCTCTAGAAGCTCCATGTCTCTCTTGTTCCAAGGAGCCAGAACTGGACACAACACTCCACCTGTAGCCACACCAGGGCACAGCAGAGAGACAGGAGCACCTCCTCAGCCTGGTGGAATGCTTTCCCTAATGCACAGCATTGGCCATTTTGGCCACAAGGGCACTGCTGGCTCATGGACAGCTCGTTGTCCACCAGGACCTCCATGTCCTTCTCTGCAGAGCTGCTTCCCAGCAGGTCAGCCCCCAGTCTGTGCTGGTGCCTGGAGTTATTCCTCCCCAGGTGCAGGACCCTGCACTTGCCTTTGCTGAATTTCAGACAGTTCTCTGCCCATCTCTCCCATCTGTGAAGGTCCCTCTGCAGGGCTGCACAGGCTGTGGTGTATCATCCACTTGTCCCAGCTTTTTGTTGTCAGTGAACTTGCTGAGGAGGCATCTACCCATTCATCCATGTCATGGATGAGTAAGTTAAACAACATTAAGCCTTGGGGGACACCACTAGTGGCAGGCCTCCAAATACACCCTGTGCCACTGATTACAACTCACTAGGATCTGCCATTCAGTCAATGCTCAATCTACCTCACTGTCTACACAATCAAATGTAGGCATAATACTTAGCAGGAAAATCATTCGATGGGAGCCATCATTACATAAGTTGTCTTAGTTTTGCTGTCATATGTTCTTCACTTAAGGAATCCAGAGCACAGGGAACCCTTCATATAACTGATTATCTTAAAGAGTAACTAAAAAGTTTCTACAGTCCCAGTGCTATTTTTCACAATCTGCTGCCTTGGACCACGGGGAAATGTAGTGAAAACAAGGCAAGAAATGGACAGATCTATTTTAGTATTTTATTTTTGCACACTTGCTAGATGCTTTCCCCTAGTGTATTTTTTCTACAGCACCTTATCTTTACATATAATGGAAATTCTGGGCTCCTAATGTGTCAGAATTAATTTCTTAGTAAAAGCTCTGAGACTTCAATTTAGTCCATGTGTTGATCCTTTTATATATCAAAAAATACTAGTTAGGTTTTCAGAAAAAGAACATGAAAAGAATGGCTTTTTATTATGCATGTCAAGAGAAGAGTCGGTGACTAACCTTTCATGGAGTAAAGGGCTGTGTAAAAGATACTGGTATAGGGCCTTCCACAAGAAGTAGAAGTTCATTTGGTGTTTATACTCCAGCAATGCAGAAGTTCCTCAGTCAGAAATGACTGTCACATGCACAGAGAATGATGCTCATAATTCTGCAGAGCCAGCAGTCCTGCTGTGCTGGCTGAATGCTGGATACCACAGGGCTTGGCAGATAATTGCTCAGTCTGTGATGATACATGTCATTTGGTTTCATAAGGTTCTGACACCAACATTGTTATGCAGAATGTCATATTCCACATAATTTCCATTTTGACTGAAGTATGGAATCTGGTCCTCGCTGCCCTTTCCCCTGCTTGCATTGTCTCACTTGCATTCTTCTGCTTGCCTGTTGTGTAGGCAGATGTACTTTGCTGACTTAAATACTTTTTGTCATTGTTTACTGACTGAATGGTAGCTTTTGCTGTAGCTTCCACCTTGTGTTGGTTCATGGGGCAGTCCTGTGCAGGGGCAGGAGTTGGACTCAGTGATCTTGTGGATCCTTTTCAACTCAGGATATCCTGTGACTCTGTGATTCTCTTACCTTTTTTCACTTTTGTTTTTAAACCAGCTTTCAGAATGATTGGGCTTTGTCTCTTTTCAGCTGTGTTGATTTGATTGAACTAGAAGAATCTGTAAGTTTCCCTGAGCTATTTTTCACATGCACTCTCTGCAAAATGAATGTCTTGCTCACTTTACAATCAGAGTGGTATTTTTGCTCTGACTTTAGTGAATTCGATCTTCTAATATTCCATAAGTAAATTCAAGTTTCACCTTCTTAGAGAAGGACCAATAATAGATGCAGAATCTCTTTAAACATTTTTATACACTCCACAGTTGATGGCAGTCAAAGACTTTAGAGTGCTTTTTCCCTCTTAGCTCTAAGCATTGCATCTTGAGTTTGCTCTTATCTGTACCCAAGCTGTTTATCGTGGCACTGTCAGGTGCAGTTTACTTCCATCCATTTTTGTTCTTTTTCTACTTCCTCATGTTTGTTCATTTTTCCTCTCTCTTACTTTCTTCAAAATACAAAATCTTATTCTGCAGTCATTTATCTAGGATCAGCTGATGCATGTTGCTAGAAATCCACATTCTTCTAGCTTGTTGCCCCAAGATTGCAAGGGCGATACTCTATTATGTCAGTATATTATTTCTTTCCTCACTTTTGAGAGTTACATGTTAGGATCGTATTATCAGCTAGATCAAAACTTTAATTTTAGTAGACCTCCTCCAAATTTTATTGCTATTTAATCCTTTTCTTATTTTGTCATCCCCCCCCACCAGTACTACTTACTCAGAGCACTAGAATATCAGCATTAATATATCCTTGAGTAGCTTCTTGCGGTTTTTTACTGGATGACTGAGTGCCCTTACTTTACCAGTCGAATCCTGTCCTTAGCACTTTCATGGAAATCTACTTGTTGGTGCCCTCATATTTTTGTGCTGTTTTGCAAACTTTGGGTGTCTTTTTCTCTAAGGGAGAAGACAGGTCAGCTGTTTATTTTGCAATCTGAGATTGCCTTAAAGATGCTGACCTTGAGCTGCCTTCTTTAGAAAGCCTTTTTCTTCACTGCAGTTTCTTCTTCAACATAGTAGTATTTCCAATATTGAAAGAAGAATTAATATTCAGTACATGTTCTGCTGGCCTTAATCTGCTTTCTCTTATTTCCCTTACAGTTCTTTATCTTCAATATGTTACTAGAATGTGTGTATTTGTGTAGTATCCATGTGACAGTTCTATTCACCTTTATCCTGTCCCTCATTCCTTTGCTGATTTTCAATCCATAAAGATAACCATCAAGCAATATCTTTTCATGATGTAACCCAGCTAGAGAAAATAGACCATTGATTCTGTTTTGAGTAATGGGTTGGATTTGTTTTCCCTTCTCATTTTCCTGAGATAACTTTGGCTCCTTAACACAAGGAATTTTAGAGGAAGTTACTCTCAAAAACCGTGGTAAACTAAACTTTACTCACCTAAACTTAGACAGTATGGGGAATTTACAGTCCATATGGAAGGAAGACACATCTTCTGAAATGCATTCATTGTGGGAATTGTGAATTTCCTGCTCTGAATTGCTTTCTAGAGGATCCTTCCTAAGCGTATTGATGGCATAGGGAGGCTTTGTTCATGGTTAGTGTCTAGTAGTAGGCAATACTAATAATTGAGTGTGCTTTTTTGGGATGCCAGTTCCAGACTGGGTTGATCTGGGAGGTTTTTTTGTGTTTACAGCTCTCACTGTAATACATCTGTTCACTGTTTTTAAAATGCACAACCACAGATTTTGGTTTTTTACTGTGTTTTTAAAGCGTTCTGTACTTTCATCTGAATAGGCCTTTGTATCTCTGTATCCTCTGGCTACACACTGACAAGCAATTTTGCTTCCATAGTTTCTGAGTATCTTTTATGCTTGCTTGTTTCCATTGTATTCTTTATTTTCTGATTAAAATGACAACAGAGATCTGTTTAGTAGATTAGAAGATCCTTAAGACCATGAAATTTCTTTTAAGGCCTCCCACCAAGCTTTTCTGTATTTTCTACCATTATGGAATTGCTGAGGCATAAAGTCTGCTTGGAAAATCTTACTAAAGATGCTGTCTGTACTCCCACTGGCCTTAGAATGAAATGAGGATGTCAGAGCAAATACATTTTTTTAAAACAACCTCTTCATCTCTTGGCCTTAGTTTTGTTCTGGGGTTTTTTGTGGATTTTTAAATTCTGATGAAGTAATAAAACTTTATTTAAACCAGTATTTTCAGGATCAAAGGTAAGAAAATCTTCAGAAGCATACATAGTGTACATGGTTCCTTTGCACTTCATCCCTGAGAGTGAATGTATCGATTGTAAATACGTATCATTGAGGTCCTTGAGAATGTTAAACTTCTGTCCTATTGCTAGCTGTGTTGACCCTAAAAGCAGGTGAAGGAGGCAAAAAAGGGATTTCCTTTACAACTGTTCCTGCTAGAAGAAGATGCAGTTGTGCATTTCTTTTGCAATGGATGCTATACCAGTGTTGCAATATTGTGCTAGTATTCAAAAAAAAACCCCCAAAAAAACCCACAACAGAAAAATCCAGGAATGTAAACAGAGGGATTTCTTATATTAAAAATATTCATGTTTTTTAACACTTGTAAGAAAATCTCAGTAGTTAGGTTTCCAAAAAATACATAAAACTGTATATAAATTAGTTAGTCACCACTTAAGCAAGCCTCTCTTTTAAGCTAGAAAATATGTATTTTTTGCAAATAAAAAATGTGGGTGAGAAAGGTTAGCCTATTCCCTTATCCTTAGTGTGATGGAAATAACTATTTTAATTTCTGTTTTTCTTTAGGTTGGGAATGTCAAGAGGAGAATCAATGAAGCTCACTGCAGTGCAGAGCAATGATGAAGATGAAAGCAATTCTTCGCGCAGATCTTCTGGCACACCTGGTCCTTCTAAGCAAGCAACCTCTGAGGATCAAGAGGAGAAAGGTGCTAAAGTACCACCTTTACCGGAGAGAGAATATAGTCCATCTCATTGTAGTATGGAACAGGTTCCTGTCAAGGATCTAACAGCAGATTCTGAGGATATACTGATACCTGAAGAATCAGTCATTCAGGAGGAAATTGCTGAAGAGGTCGAGACAAGTATTTGTGAATGCCAAGAGGAGAACCATAAGCCAGAACATGAGTTTTCTGAGGAGTCTATAAGTCCAGCTGGCACAAATGAGGAAACAGAGGCAGTACAGCTTGCAGACAGCACTGAGTCCTGTGTCATGATGAATGATGTAACTGATACTGTATCTCGCATTGAAATTAAAGCAGAGTTGAAATCAGAATGCCCTCAGGAGGAGATGTCAGTTGTGGTAGATCAGCTGGAGGATTGCATATCACCAGCACAATCAGCTTCATCCACAAACTCTGTCAGCAGTACAGCTGAGAAGGATTCTGAGTCTGCAAAAGAGCTAATTGTGCCAGAAATGCAAAGTGCTGCTCTGGAAAGCTCCTTGTTCACTGGTGGAGGCATTGCAGTGGATATGGAGCTTCATAGTGACCCTGAGGAACAGTTGTCTGAGAATGCTTGTATTTCTGAAACTTCCTTTTCTTCTGGAAGTCCAGAAGTTTGTATTGCCTCTCCTGGAGGAGACACTCAGTCGACTTCAGAGGAACCCTGTACTCCAGCATCTCTAGAAACAGCTTGCTCATCTGAAGTGTCCAGTTCTGAAAACATTGAAGGTGATATTCAGCAAAAGGCCAGTGATGAAAACCTGCACACACCTTTAATGTCGGAAATCTCTCCGATGTCCACCTCACCTGTAACCTCAGAAGCATCTTTGATGTCAAATTTACCTTTAACATCAGAGGCATCACCAGCTTCTAATTTACCTTTAACATCAGAAACATCTCCAATGTCTGATTTGCCTTTAACATCAGAAACATCTTCAGTATCTTCTGTTCTTCTAACTTCAGAAACATTTGTGACAAATAGTTTGCCTCTTCCATCAGAGATATCTCCAGTTTCTAATTCCCCAAGCAGTGAAAGACTTACTCTGCAGCAAAGGAAATCACCGTGTTTATTGGAAGACTGCCTTCCCACTCTGAAAGAAGAAAACTCTGTCATTCCTAAGATAGTTCAAGAAGAGAATATTGTTCAACCAAAACAACTTCAGAGTGCCCCTGAAAATATGAAAGTTGGTCCATTAACAATTATACCCGATACTTCAGTATTGGAAGAGTCCCAAAGCAAAAACCTCAGTCATCAGCCACGTAAGTCACATTCTGAAACTGAGAAATCCTACATTGCATCCATCCCAGAACACACTCCTCCAGAGGTGATCAAAAATAAAAATCACAGTGTTCAGCAAAGAGGTGACAAGAAAGGTACACTCTTGCCCTCAGAGATGTCTGTCTTATCAGAAGGATCACTTGGCAAAAATATCGACTTGCTTCCATCAAAGCCACATGATAAACTATATACCTCATCTCTAGAGAAAGCTACATTCTCTGAAGTGTGCAGAAGTAAATCTCACAAGCTAACAGGCAGCACCCAAAGTCGTCTAGAGAGTTCACATTCTTCCAAGTCTTTAGAACCCACAAAATCACCAGAAGCAAGAAATGAAGGTAGAGACCCAGAGATCCCAAAGAGGAAAACAGCAGAACAGCACGGTTTTGGAATCAGTAAAGAGAAGAGAGCTAGAATAGATGATGATAATCGTAATGCTTCATCAACAAGTCCATCTGATAAAGAGCAGCCACCCAGAGAGGAACCCCGAGTTCCACCCCTTAAGGTAAAGTAATGAATGAACAGGATGGCTTGGAAAGAAAAGATTTATTATGTCCCTCTATGAACTGCATACAGGCACAGTGCGTGGTGTATTTCTGGGGGGATGTATAAGGGCAGCTAGTACTGATGGTTTTGCTTTACAATTACTTTTCCACCATGCCAAATTACTTCTGATACAGATATATCTACAGTTATTTGGTAGGGGTCTTTGCTAAAAAATTTATTTTGTGTGTGGGAGAGCTCTCCAGGATCCATGGCTTAATCTAATTCAAGATCTTCCCCATCAGTCACATGCAGCACTTGTTTTTCTAATTGCTCTTCTGTATTTTGTGCTTGTTCTTCTCTGGATGTCTTCTCCAGCAAGCATGACTAATAAATATTATCATAACCAGCACTTAGAAAAACAACCAGCACCCTGATCCAGTAAGAGAACCAAGAATCAGGATAGCTGAAGATCCTTTTGCAAGCCCAAGGCTTGGGATAGGCTGAAATATAAGATTTCCCTGTAGAATTAACTGGAAGCAGAGACCTATCAGAGGGAAGTATCTGATTTATATATGTATAGATACTTTTGTTAATGGCAAAGCAAAAGGTTAAAAAAATGCACCACCTAAGCAAATGCTTTTATGTGTATTATTCTGCTATGTAAGAAAGTATATTTCAGTTGATTTTGATTACAGAGAGTTCTGTAGATTCAGTTATATATAGTCTCAGTGTTTTGACCCTTTTAATTTCATACTTGATGACATCAGCCGAGTTTAAGATCCAATTTACTGCATTTAAGCTATTGACTTTGCAATACTAGTTCCTGATTATTCAGAAATGCCCTTTTCTGCATTTATTTTTAACTGCTGCAGTCACTGAACATTGTTAATATGGCCAGGAGGGCAAATAGACGAACTGCTTTAATCACTAGTGCAGAAGCATATTTCAGCTAATTTATTTTTAAGAGCAGTGATGCAATTGGAAGTTAGCCCCGTTCTGCGTTTAGTGATATTCTTTCATATTTGGAAGGTGTATATCTAGCCTAATAAATTCTAATAACTCTCTAAGCATAAAGGAGAATAGATCACTANAAAAAAAAAAAACCAACCCAAACAAACAAAAAAAACCAAGCACTTAGAGCTCTAGGAGTTCTGGTAATGCAAAGTGAAAACTGAAAAAAGTTGCTGCTGAAATTGAAAGCAGAATGTTTTGAAGAATTGTGGACAGTCAAAATTGTATGCTTTTTGTGTAACAAATACTTGTCTCTTTTATCATCTCACCAACAAACCTCCTTAGTAATTAAAGGAGGAAAAAAGAACCCCAGTTCTTCTGTCATTCTACTATATGGCTGTCACTTCCCATCGTATCTTATGACTATTTTTTCTACAAATACTACCTAGTTTTCTTCTCAGTTCCTTTCAGAAGACAAGTCATAGCATTAACCACTATGTCCTATTGCTAGGGACAGCCAGTAGACATATGTCCATTCCATTCTAAGAAATGGAATTTTTTTGCCAGCCTTGGAGTATCCTGAGAAAGTATATGAGCTACAAAGTCGTTCCAAGATTTTTTATCCTGAAAAATGATATGTCTAATTGGAAACATCCTAATAATTCCAGTGATTTTACAGGATATTATTTTGCTTAAAGTGCTAGGTATTTAAATTTTTATTATTTGTGGGTTTATTATTTATAGTCTTGAGGATTTAACTTTCAAAGTGCAGTAATGTAAGAATTATCCAGGGATGTACTAAAGTGAATATCTTAAAAATGCAAGTGAGGAAAGGAAAAGCATATCCTTTAGTGACTCACTTCTTTTACACCTCTTAAATCCTTCATTGTGGAAGTTGGAAAACAGGCTCACTGGAGATACCACTACATCCTATCTCATGGCAAGATTTGTTGTCTGGTTTATAAGCAAAATACAGGCTACTCGTGATGCCTTAATCTCTGGTGACCAAGGAGAAAGGCACTACTTTTTGTGTGGCACTTACAATGATCATTAGTTTTTCACATGTTTGCAAGAAGGAGTTGCTTGCAGGTTCTTATCCAGTATCACTGCACGAGGCTTGCTGAGCATCTTAGGTAGATGCAGTGAATATAAAACAGCTCTGACAAATTCTATATGATAAGCATCATGTTGTCATCCAGTTCAATATTTCTTCCTGTCAGAAGGATCAATGTGAGAAGGCTAATACAGGTGTCAGTTATTCACACTGGAGGATGATATTGAAGCATAAATATCATTAAGTTTGAGCAGTTTTCTGTCCACCTGCGTTGAACAGTAATTCCTTTTATAACCTTTCTCTGACCCATAAGGAGACAGTTGATTATTTTAGTGAGTTGATGATCTCAGTAAAATTTACTGTGTTTTTTTCCTTTTTCTTCCTTTAGATTCAGCTTTCAAAAATTGGACCACCTTTTATCATCAAGAGCCAACCTGTTTCTAAACCAGAACCTCGAGTTTCCCCAAGTACATCAGTCAGCAGTGGGAGAAACACTGGGGCTAGAACTCTGGCAGATATCAAAGCAAGAGCTCAGCAAGCAAGAGCCCAAAGAGAAGCTGCAGCTGCAGCAGCCGTGGCAGCAGCTGCCAGCATAGTCTCTGGCGCAATGGGGACCCCATGCGAAGGTGGAAAGACAAGAACGCTGGCACACATCAAGGAGCAAACAAAGGCCAAGCTATTTGCAAAGCATCAAGCTAGAGCTCATTTACTCCAGACTAATAAAGAATCAAAGTCACAGTTCAGCTCAAAGGAAAGTAGTACCTCATCTCTGGAGATACCATCGACTACTGACACAAAGATTGAAGGTTCTACTGGTGTCATTATAGTTAATCCTAACTGCAGGTCCCCTAGCAACAAGTCTTCTCATCACCGTGAGACCACCACTTTATTGCAGCAGTCCCTTAACACAGCAACGTTACCAGAAACTGCTACTGAGATATCTGTGCACAGTTCTGATGAAAATATACCTGTGCCACAATTGTGTGAGAAAATTATTTCATCTACCTCTACTGAAAGTAACAGTGTGCCAGTGCTTTATAATAAAAGTTCAGTCTCTGTGTGTGTTTGCAGCACTGCTATGTCTGGAGCAATTAAAGAACTTTCTTTTGCAAGTTCTGTTGATAAATCCTCTGTGTTAATGTCTGTTGACAGCGCAAACACAGCAATTTCAGCCTGTAATATAAATATGCTGAAAACCATCCAAGGGGCTGATACTCCTTGCATAACTGTTGGACCAAAATGTATTGATAACAGTAATGTACCAGTCTCCATAGACAACACAGTCTTATCAAACGCCATCGATGACAAAAGGTTGCCAGTACCCAGTAGCAATGTGAATAACGCAGTCTCCAGTCATTATGCCACTGTGCCAGCTTCATCTATTGCAAGTAACTTGCCAAATCATCTCTCTGGCAGTTCTGTACTGATTCCCCCAGTGGGGACTACCAACAGATTTCCTTCTGATAAGATAGCCATAACCGGGTGTAGCGAGCAGAGCACTGCCTCCATCCACACTACCGTCAGGTCAGCTTTAAGTTGCAGTGAGGCCCTTGGAGCAGCAGATTCTGTTGCAAGGCCACCCATTCCAATGTTTACTGGTAACATGGTGACACTAAGCTCTTACGATAATGCTACTAAAGTGAACGCTGATCTCTTAGAAAAAAGCTCTGGAGCACGAAACCGGATGGATCTCTCTGGTAAATCTCATCCACTGAGCTTTACACAAACTGCCATGAATAGGTCTATACCTTGTAAAGTCATTGTTGACCACACTACGAACCAGAATTCTAGTCTGTCCCATTCTTCCTCTATTGAAAATGCAGAGAACAGCATTGACCTGCAAAGCAGACCTGTAAGGACAGAAGCTGCCTTACAAAGTATAGCCTGTCCTCAGGTGTCTGTCATAAGCAGGCCCGAAGTGGTTGCTAGTGAAAACCTTGAGCACGGTTCCAGCTTTATCGCCATTACAGCAAAGCAAGACAGCAAAAACTTGCAGGCAGGTTGTTCAAGTCTTCGAGAAGTGCCTCTTGCTCCTCAAGATAAATTAATTGAGGTGGTTACTACCAGCCAAGGCTTTCCTGAGCAACTAAGAGGTCCTTCAGCACTGAAAAATGAAGCCAGTGCTACCTGTGCCAATCAGTACAACACTAACAATAGAATTTGTTGGCGTGATGAGGAGGCAATGAATACAGACCAGCCGGTAGTCAGCCATCTTACCTCTGGTAAGCATAAGGAATACACAGAGCAAAACTGCTTGAAAAATGTCAAAAGCGAACCTTCCAGTTATGCACAAATGGCAGAACAGCATTCCAGGAGTCTTTTGACAAGTATTGCTGTTCCTGTTAAATCGGAAGCTAATGAGTCTGACAAGTGCTTCAGGATGGACATGGAGGATTTTACTGAAATGCCTGCCCAGACTGCAGAAATAGCCACGAGTGTGCAGCCACCACAGACCTCCAAGACATCCATCGCAGATACCATGGAAGACTCCCTGGCCTTCACAACAGAAACCCTAAAGAGAGTTACTAGTGCCGGGGGCTCCAGCTGTCGCTTGTCGTCAGTGGAGGCCAACAATCCCTTAGTGACACAGTTACTGCAAGGCAATCTGCCTTTAGAAAAAGTGCTGCCGCAGCCCAGGTCAGGAGCCAAACTAGAAATTAACAGGCTTCCCTTGCCTTTGCAAACTACCTCAGTATGTAAAACAGTAGTGGCCGAGAGAAATATTGTTGAACATGCTCCCAACTCTAATCCAGATGGTAAAGGATTTGCAGCAGGCAGCATAGCCCCGCTACAAATCAGAAAGCGTGAAAACCATCCAAAAAAGAGGATGGCCAGGACTATAGGGGAACATGCTCAAATTAAATGTGAGCCTGGGAAGGTGTCAATGGACACAGATGTTAAAGTGGCTCCTTGTGTAATTAGTTCCAGCATGAATCAGCTAGGGCACGGACAGCCATTTAAGCAGGAGTGGCTTAACAAACACACCATTCAGAGCCGGATCGCTCACAGCCCAGAGATCAAGCAGCAGAAGAGACCGTTGCCTTCATGCAGTTTCCAGCAGAGCTTATTTCACATTGATAAAAACGGCAGCTTTCACGCAGAAGCCAGTACCTCACATAGACAGCATTTTTACCAAATGTCCATGGCTGCAAGAGGCCCCATTCCTACGGCAGCTTTGTTGCAAACTACTTCAAAAGGCCCACCTGGCTGCAACACATTTGCTTTTAGCAGACACCTGGAACAGAAGGGTTTGGGAGATGTGAATATTTCTACAGCACCTCACCAGCTGAGGCTAGGAAGTGTGTTTTCCCCTAACATTCAAATCAAGGAAGGTGATGACATTGCCAGTGCCTCTCAAACTCTGCAGAGTAAAACATTAACGCATCCCCCTGCTCCCCCTCCACCCCTGCCACCTCCTCCCCCTCCTCACCCAAATGCAGAAGTCCCCTCTGATCAAAAACAACTGACAGTTACTATGGAAACCACTAAAAGACTTAGTTGGCCTCAGCCAGCCAGCATCTGTAGCAATATAAAATCTGAACCTATTTCTTTTGAGGAAGGTTTAAGCAGCAGCTGCGAACTGGGCATGAAACAAGCTTCCTATGATCAGAACGAAGTGAAAGAACAGTTAAAAGCGTTTGCATTAAAAAATGCAGATTTCTCTTCCTATTTACTTTCTGAGCCACAGAAGCCTTTTACCCAACTTGCTGCCCAGAAAATACAGACGCAGCACCCACAGCAGCAGCAGCAGCAGCAACAGCAGCAGCTCTGTGGAAATTATCCAACAATACACTTTGGTAGCACAAGTTTCAAAAGGGCAGCATCTGCAATTGAGAAATCGATTGGGATTTTAGGAAGTGGTTCAAACACTGCCACAGGCCTGTCTAACCAGAACGCGCAGATCCCGGTTCAGAAATTTGCTGACAGCAGCAACGCCGATGAGCTGGAACTGAAATGCTCCTGCAGGCTGAAAGCCATGATCGTGTGCAAAGGCTGCGGAGCCTTCTGTCATGATGACTGCATAGGGCCTTCCAAACTGTGTGTAGCTTGTCTGGTGGTGCGGTAGGAACTGAGTCAAAGATGCAGTATCCCTTATCAACATGGGAGAGCAGGACAAAGGAACAGAGAAATTGGAACAGTTTAGGCCACTAATGGTTTGCAATTAGTGGATCGATTTTTTTTTAACTATTTTTTTTCTTTCTTCTACGTGGTGCTTTCAGAACTTAGTTATTCTGCCTGAGTGCCATTTTCCGGGAAGAAGAGGAAACCTGTAGAAGTAGTTTAAAAGAAAGCTAGCCTTGTTACTGAAGCATCTATGAGCTCTCTTGCTGTGCTAGGAAAAAAAAAAAAAAAGAAAAATGCATTAATGCATGTCATTCATAGCTTCTATTTATTTGCACAAAGTGCAGCACATTTTTTTCTCCGCTGTCTTGATAGTTGATACAAGCTGCAGGTTAAAGATCAGTGGAAGAATAGCACTGTAAGAAGTGGAGTAACTATGCAGAGAATGAGTAACACACTGAATAGCAACTGGTGTGAGTAGGGTAGTGGCAAGGTGTGGGGTGCCGACCATCATAGCTTCTAAGTGAGTTTGCAGTCTTTCTGCTGACAAGATTGTTTTCATCAATTGACTTTCACTATCTAGGGCTAAAATATAGTCACTTCACCTAAAAAAGGAAATTTTAAAGAGGAATTTAGATGGTTAGAGAAGTTTCTTTATGTGCCTGCCAGGGACTGTGGAACTCAAATCTTACTCATCATCTCTTCTTTGTTGATTCCTTGAGAAAGATTTGTATATGTGATGAGTTAGGAGGACCAACACTGGAAACACATCGGCTTCAGTGGAATCTGGAGAAAGTAACTTCTCTGCTGGAGATTAGAAAACTATTTTCTCTTCCTGTTTCTCACTCAAATGGTCTTTATTTGTATTTGTCTCTAATCTGTCCAACTGGTTTGTCAGTCCCAAATATATATAAAAATAAGGCCAGACATAGGTCATTGGTTCTGAAGGTTGTAGTCTTTCTGTGGCCTAAAAATGATGAATTCTTCTGATGAATGAATAAGGAAAGATTTAAATTGCATATTGGTTAAATGTTGGCTTATAATTTCTTTTCCTCTTATGTGAGTTACTCTATTTAAATAGCATCTGAGAGTTTTGCCATTTAAAGTAATTCTTAGAAGTACTTACAACACTGGCTTTTTTTTTTTCTCAGAGGAAATCAGACCCCTTTTAGAAATATGGAAGCAAAATGTATTTTCTAAAGGGATACTGCATCTTTAAAGTAACCTTCAGTAGTTATCCAGTACTGTATTTACATTCAGGACTATAGCTGCATTCCAGATGTGCTAGCCACCATAACAGCAGAAAAGAAAAACAGTGATTTTGGGGTCCTATTCACCTAAATAAAGGGATAAAGCACATGCAGTTCTTGGGGAGATGAAAAAACCTTGGGCTTTTTGGTTGATTTTTTTTTTTATTCCCACTTCAAGAACACAATATATGGAGTTCAAGTCGTTCATCTGCCAATATGTGGTTGGCCAAATGTCAGTATCAAGAGAAACATTTTTTTTACCATCACAGTAGAACCTCACTAATCCAAAGACCTTACAGCCTGCCCAAGAAAACTGATTTTCCTTGCACAGTTTAAAGAGAGCAGTGTAGTAAGAATGTGTGAAATGTAAGACTGCTTGGTTTCATCGTGCAGTGAAACTGTTGCATTCTGAAGTACTAATGTGAATGATAGAGCTACATTTAGGAAGTTAAAGGTATGCTATATTTTAGAGCATACTTTTTAATCTGACTTTTGTTTGTGTACTTTTCATCAACTGTAACCGGTCTCCCTGACTCAGGGGCATGTTAGTGAGGTTCTGCTGTATGAAGGAACCGTGTTTATTTTCTTGCGGGACCATTTCCCCACCCGTGATAAATGCCGTTTGTTGTCTTAAAAGTGAGCTGGAATATCTACAGCATACATTCCTGTCATAGGAAGCTCTATGGTGCACCTTGATGTTCTCTTTTATTGTAATTGGCAACATATCAATATTATTTCTGACACTGTGTGGTACAAAGGCCATTTGTAATAACTAACAGATTTGTTGCTGATACAATAATACTTTTTTTTTCTATACAAAAGTGCTCCTTAATATGGCATGTGAACTAAGAAATGGCTTCTCAGCACTTTCAGGTCTTCTGGTAGGAAAATAAGCCAGCCAAGCAAAAACCTAAAAGTAACCAAGTGAAAATTAGCATCCACTGCTATGCCAGCTGCTGGTGAAACAGTAACTGGGCAATACTCATGAGTAAGCATGAGTGTAGTCAGTTAATGTATATCAGATTCATAGTTGAGGAGCCTTTGTATTGGAATTGTATTGCATTGTATTTATACTTGGTAGAGCTAGGATCTTCTATTTAAAAGAAAAAAAGAGAGCAACCAGTCTTAGACTTCTGTTTACCTATGTTTATATAAGCCTGCTGGGAATTGTTATTTCTAGCTCAGGTTTTCCTGTCCACAGCACATAAATCAATATTTGTTTGTACTTGCATCTGGAAATAGTTCTTGTATTGACTAACATAATACAGAAATAAATTCCAGCCACAACATAATTTTCCTTTGTTTGAAGGGTAAGAGTGTGACTAACGTGGTAGGTCACTCATTCATGTCATGATTTTTGTATCAGGGTTGCAACTTGCATGTGTGAGGTCATGATAAAAAATGTATTTAAAATGGCATTAGACTGGATGGTGCTATGTTACATTACACGACTGACCAAACTCCTCCATAGTGCAGTTCCACTCCTTTCATTTTTGAGTCATTGGAGTTGCACCAGGAATAAATTGGAGCAATTAGTTAGCAACAGTGGTGAAGTGTTACGGATTAGGTTTAGGTTATGAAAATACTCAAAAGCAACTGCGGTGATGTGAGAGCCTGATTGAACCCTAGCGTGACTGAAAACCTTACGTGGATTTTGGTATCACACAAATGCTTGGGGGAGAGCAACCCTAGGCCTTTGATAAGAACCCAGTCACATTTAGACGTTAATTTTGAATTATTGCCTTTTTTTTTTGTCATTTGATTATTCGGGTTTCAGGCTCAATGTCATCGTGTTTTCTAATGACCATGCCATTTGCACCGTGGGTTGTTAATAGTTTATGCACTGAAAAGTGGTGAAAGAATTACTTAAGAACACACTGCTCTGTGTTTGTGTGTACGTACGTATGTGTCCCAGTGTCCAGCATGTATAATTTACCTTTTTTTTATTTTTTTAAATCTCCAAAATTGTCCCCCTACTCCTACCCTTGGAGCAGCACTTTTGGGTGAGAGGGAGAAACCCTTTTTGCTTTCCTCTCTCTTTATTGTTTTAATTGCATACCTGTGAGATATGCGGATAACGTTAGGGCATTTGCAGTGAGTATGTTTGTGTGTTTCTGTTCTGAAATAATTTTCCAAGCAGAAACTCCCTTTGAAATAATGTTAAAAAATAATTAAGAAATGGTGAACTGGATGCTCCCTGTTTGCATTTTATTTATCTGCTGAAATCTAGTACGTGAAATAGCATTTAAAAGACAAAAATAAAGGTTGAGCCATAAAGCGAAAGGTATATTCTCTGTACTATAGACTTTCTTCTTGAGGGTGGTGCATGTTGTCAGGGTAAACTACAGAACGTGCAGATGGTTTTTCAGGGCCCTGCAATTCCTTGCACAGTTTTTAAGCTGGTGCATATGGTGCTTTATAATGCAATTTCTGAAGTAAAATTACCTTATGCTGCACCCCCTTCCCCTTATGAACACACGCACAATTTCAGAATCGTTATTGTAGCCTCTGGTTTAGCAGTTTCTCCAAGGTGTGATGAAGTACCAGGATAAGCACTCGAGATGAGCTGAGAAGTGTCACCAAAAGGGATGATTTTAGCTGACGCACATGAAGGGCCCTGCTCTGAACACTGAATGACTTCTGCAGTCTCCTGGCAGCAGTGCAGCGGCTCATCTTCCGTGCCTCTGCGGAACACTGAGGGGGAAGCAGCGAAATACTCAGTGGCTTTATCATGGACCTGTGTAGCTAAATGTTTCTGAATCTATGAAATCCTGTTGTCTTCGATCATCATGCTTTGTCACTGTAAAACCAACGAAAAGAAAAAAAAAGCATTTTTTAGTCTAATTTAAGGAGCTGCTTCTTTTATAGCACATAATATTTCGCTTTGTACTATATTTGATAGTTAAAGAATAATTTAGTCCGTAGAATAACTTTGTTGTATTTGTACTGTTCATGAATGTTACAAGAAAAGTGCTTTACTTTGTTGCCATAATTCTCTTGTACTGCTGTAAAATATTTTTTCTGCTTTATGGAAACTTAACTCGATTCACATTTTCAGTACAGGGTTCTTTGTGTGTATGTTTTGGGGTTTTTTTGTCAGTATTCTGAATGTTTACATCTGTTCAACATTAGCCATTCTATGCCTTTATAGGGCAGTATTACTCCTGCAGTGTAACAGCAATGTGAAATCCACTCATACCTAACATGCATGAGAAATACAGATTTATTGGGGAGATCCCTAACGTGCATAGATACTTTTTCTATCCGCATTCAGTGAAGTAAATACCCTCCTTCAGTCCTCTACCAAAGAAAATGCTATTCCCACAGACAAGCTTGGAAAGTGGTTCTCTGAATTTTCAGAAGGGGGTGTAGTTGGTTTCAGCAAGATTGCTATAGTTTAATGCTGTTATGCTTTGCTTTGTTACCCCATCAGATGTGACAGGGTGAAACAAGCATTTTAGCAATTTTTTGTGTTTCAAGACAGTGTTTTGTTTAGGATTCAGGGATCATGCTTTCTTTAATGGTGCTGTTTGTTTTATGATTTTTTTAAGAAAACAACCTTTTGTTGCCTACAGAAATGACCATTCACAAAACCATAAATTAAATAAAATAATTTGTCTTCATAACTTTTCTCCCTTTCCTTTCCCCCTTCCCTGTCCCTTGAAAATAACAACTTGGGCTTCAATATTAAAATATTCTGGAAAAAAAATAAAGAGATAAAATAATATTTGTCATTTGTTTATTTATTTTATGTTCGGTGCCTTAGGCAGGAGATCCTCCTTGTGCGCATCTGTTGTATGTACAGGCTGATGAACTAGAAATGTGAGAGAGACAAATCAGCCCTTTGTAAAGGACTTTTCAGTTATGATGATGTAAGGCACAGTTTGAATGACTTCTGATGTAATTTGACTATTAATCATCTTATACTAGGAAAATAAAACTAGTGTTGTATACTAAGTTGTTTAAGTAGAATAGTTTGTGGATGAAAGTGATTATATTACTTTGGGTAGTTTATGCTGGGTGTATTTTAGTGCTTGCCTCTGTCTGCTACCAGGTCCAGAACATCTTTAACAACAGCAACCGTCCCAGCATGCATTTCCCTGATTCCCTGTTCCCACAGCAGAAGAAATTAAATATCCATGGTGCATGAAAGGCAACAAGTCCAAGTTATATTCCTCAAAGCAGTTATTTCTTCAGGTCTGGAAGGCCTTCCTGAAATGGAATTTCAGTAGCCATTATATTAAAATGTGAAAAACCACACAATTTCCATCTTGTTAATCTGCAAAGAGCTTTGACTACTGATGGTGAGGGTGCAAAATGTTGCAGGATGAACAACAAACAGCTTTTTCACAAGCTAGCTCAAAAATATCAGAACTAAACACCATCTTTTGTCCAGCCTCCTGTCATTATTATTTCAGATGTGATACCATCTGAGGGTCTTGTTAGCAGCAGATGACAGCCCTGTTTGCCAAGATCTGTCCAAATGCAGAAAGAATGCAGTATCACCCCCCCATAATTCATTATTCAGTGACCTTTTTTTCATATCCAGTACCCACCTAGCAAATCCCCCCCCCCAACGTCTACTGTCATACAGATAATTTATCATACAGATAATTTAACTTAATTTGTTCTGGTTAGAATTTTTTTTTTTTTTGGCCTAGCCTTGTGCCAAAGTAGGGACCAGCCCTACTTCTGGAAATAACAGCTCTTTCTAAAATTGTTTTGTTTCTCATCTGAGCAATGTAATGTAAATAATTTTGTTAAAGCTATACTAGCTAAATATTAACTTTTGTCCTTTCCCTAATTTTAAACCTGTAAAATAATTTTGTGTATTTTTATTCCATCTTGAAAAATAAGTATTCGGTTTTTCTGAGGGGTTTGCAGAGGACCTTGTAAGTGTTGCCGAGTGAACAATAATACTTGCTTTTATGTCGGTGTGCTGTCTCTGAGCCCAGCCTTACCCTGGCGGTTCAGCCAGCAGATGGCATCAGGAGAAAGCAGGCTGCTGTGGTCTCCAAGCATTCCTATCCCCCGGCAAGAGTGCACAGCACGGAGAAAGCCTGCCACAAATATAGAGGCTTTCTGGCTTCGTCTTCCTGTCGTGCAGAGCTTTAGTTGTAGTGAAAACAAGCCTTCCTTCCCCCTCCCCAGTCCTGGAACTTGGCTTTCAATAGAAATGTTGCCCTGAAGCTCACATCATCCTTTCCTGCTCTTGGCACTGTCTGAGTGGTGCATTCTCGAATTGAAGTACTGATACATTGGAAAAAATTCTTCCCCAGGCCAGAGCTCGTTGTTTGGTTTTTTTGGTTTTTTTTGTTTTTTTTTTCCCTCTCCACCCTGCAGTTTCCTTTGTCACTCGTGGATGAAGAGTGGCAGAACAAAGCTCTTTGTCTCGAGGTGCTCCACAGAATATAATACGAAGGTATTACCACAGCTTGGTGTGCAGAGGGTCTGCTGTTATCAAGCCTGGCCTTTGCTGTATGGCAGGACTTGCAGTGGAACATTCAAGTCATAGAATAATTTAGGATGGAAGGAATCTTAAAGACCATCTGGTTCCAACTCTCCTGCCATGGGCAGGAACACCTTCCACTGGACCAAGTTGCTCAAATTCCCAACAGCCTGACCTTGAATACTTCCAGGAACAGGGCATCCACAGCTTCTCTGGGCAATCTGTTCCGGTATCCCACCCACCATCTTCACAGTACAGAATTTCTTGTTAACATCTAATCTAAACCTACCTAAATCAAATCTAAATCTATTCAGTTAAAATAATCTTGGAGCACCACCTCCTTGGAGACAGCTTTCTGTGCTAAGGAAGGTAGACAGTGATGCGTTACCTCTTGGTAACTGCTTGTGGAGGCAGAGTACATTATTTGTATAGCTGGGTTTTTATGGAAGCTGAGCTAGACATAGAAATAAAGCCACATTCATTGAGATAATTCAGGAACCTGGACATTGGCACTCTGCAAATACATAGGAGGCACTGATAAGAGAAGCTTATATCTCAGTTAAATGTCAGGCACTTGCTTTCGAGTATTGAAGGTTCGTGCTCAGAGCTTGGGAGATGCCTCTTGATTCACCATCAGTGATGATATCAACACTTGTTTCACATACTCATGGGGGGAAAATACCTGGATTGTACTTTTTGGAAGCTGATGACACTGGATAAATGTGAGTGTCTAAGTACAGGTTGCCTTTCTGTTCTGTGTCTTTTGTCCTGATCTTGCAGAGCTTAGTTCATCCATCAGTTTTATCTCCATGTCTTTCCAACAAAAACTGAGAGCTTTCTTCAAAAATCTGGCATCTTCATGCATGTGCCAGCAGGGCAGAGAATATAGTTTAATATCCCACACAGAAAAAAAACAGATTTGGAAATACACTGATTATACTGGATAGCTGGCTTCTATTAATAAGAAATCATTGCTATATTGAGAAAATAAATGACTGTTGATACCAATATAAAGGGAGAGATATGAGGGGTTTCTTTAAATATTGGTCCTTGCTGTAGTCCTATTTGCTTCTGATTCCCAACTGCTCAGATCCATTCAGCAAATCACTTTTCCATTCCCCTTGAGTGAGAATTCTCAGCCCACCATCTGTAGTGCAGAATCTTTTCTACTGCTGTATCCATTTCTGGCATTTAAAGGAGCAAATATGGGCAATCCTGGAGACACTTGTACTCAATGCCTTGATCTTCACTCATTCACCTCTGCATTTCGCAGAATAAGATGGAGTCTTTGGGGAAAATAATAGAACTAGCTGTGGAAATGCAGCAACACACTTTCCTCAACTTCCTTTAGATTATGGGAAAGTCTATGCCTCAGTTTTTTAATGAGGGTGAGCATGAGTGACATGCAGGAGTCAGAACAGACCATAGTCCCAAATTGTACCTAGAGCATTTACAGTTCAGCAAGCTCAAAGTGTCCTCAGAATATTAGGAAAACAAAACCAACAAAGATAAAATCAGAATTCTTAAGGTTGGAAAAGATCTCTAAGATCATCCAGTCCAACTCAGTGTCAGCCAAGTCTGTCACAGGAAAGAAGCATAGATAAGGAGATACCTAGAGACTAGAGAAAAATAATCTTAGTTGTATTTTTGGAACAAGTGATCCTGCCAATTGTTTTAATTTTTCAGTATCTATAGAATTGCAAGCATTAAGAATATCTTTTGTAGCTCTAAATTCAGAGAGAAAATGAAATACTTAAGGAAAAACAGGTCCACAGCTAATTGATAAGATAAAATTACAAAAATTCATGGCTCATTTCTTAAAAACTATGTTTGAAGGCATTTTTCTGGTTATAAGATTTAAGTTACTGTATGATCAACATTTTTTACATTATTGGTCTCTGTTTTGATTCCCTAAAATAGGAATTTCAAAATATTAGTTTCCTGGTTATAAAATTACTTTCTTGCACTGCCACACAAGTCTTAATTATATTCTCCATTGTGTAGGACAGCTCAAAAAGTAATCTAGAAATACAGTCAGTGTCACCTATTTCAGATAAGTACGTCATGTTGCCTAGGATAAATGAATCTAAGTTGGAGGGAAAATCTGCATTTGTCTTTTCAGTTGCTTCAAAATCAAGTGAAAGGGCAGTGAAGATAGACATGGGATTTTAAGGGAATTTGAAGAGTGTTACTGGATTTGGGGAAGGTACCAATCCAGTACCTGGATTTGGGGAAGGTACCATCTCCACTCTGCATCTTCTAAATTTTTTGAGAAATAATGTCAAGACCTTTATGAAGTACATAGGTGACAGCAAAGAGGAATTACATGTACAGTAGTGCCAATGATACTTGAATACTTAATAAAAAAAGGATTTTGGGAAACTTTGGCAGAAAATTAAATAACTCTTGTGAGGAACAGAAAGAAATACATGTGAGGTGTCAGTCACAAGGGGTTCTCTCTGGCATCTGGTGATTGTGACACGGTTACAAAAATAAAAATATTAAGGACAACTGGAGCAGAGCAAAGCATTAGAAAAGTGGGTTATGAAGTACATTTAAATCAGGATTAAGTATTACAGAATTTTTTCTGCTGCAATTTTTTCTGATTTTATTCACATAATTTAGAACCTAAAAAATAGGATTGCCAGAAATCTGAAGGCTGACTTGTCTCTGGTGCTCCTCAGTAGTCTCACACTGCTGAGGGTGGTGCTGGTGGTGGTGGTGAAGGTCTGCTTCACTCGCCCTGCACAGCCCTCACTCATGGACACAGTTTGTTTCAGTGCTTTTCTGTTCTTACAATTAGAGGACTTATCCCAATGTTTAACCCAGATCTTCCTTGCTGCTGTTTAAGCCTATTCAGTCTTATCTACTCTTTACAGGCATGGAAAATAACTTCTTCCTGTACTCCTTCCAGCAGTCTATTAGATATCTAGGCTGTTCATTTTTTTCTCTCTTGCTTTTCCATTGTTTAATCTAAATAATCCTGATAACCAGCCTTTCTTGATAGGTCATGTTTTCTAAACTCCTACTATTTTCATTGTTCTTCTGTGCACTCCCTCAGGTTAGTTCAGATTCTTTCTGTTTTCAGATCCCAAGAGTGAATGCCTTATCTCGGTTTGAGGCCAAGCAGAAAGGTGGGACTGGTCTGCATGCCCTCGAGGTTAAAATTGTACCTTGTGTCCCAGATCCGTGTTTGTTTTGTCAATGACCTCTTTGGCTTGGGTTCAGTTTGGGCCCTGTAACCCCCTGCCTCCTTTTCAGTAAACCTGCTTTTAGCTTCTTCTTGCCCATACTGTACTGGAAGAATTATTTCTGAGTATAGAATATTCTGTTTATCGGTACTTAGTGATATCATAAGCTTTTAAACCTTAACTTGAACTTGTCCAAATAATTTTAAAATCCAGTCCTGTGTCTCAAGAAGCTTACAGTATTTCCCAGGTAGGTATCTGCAAATTCAGAAAAAGAGGACACTTTCTATGCTACCACAGGACAACTCCTGTTGAAGGGCCCTCAGTAAGTCATCAAGCCCAGTCCTCTGCTCAGAACTTGATGTCCCATCACTCATCTCATTGACTAAAATGCCGCAAGGAACTGGAGCCAAGCCAGGATTGACTGTGCTGCAGGTGCTGCTATGACTGTGTAAGAGTGGTTTTCCCCACCATTTTTGACTAACTGGTTTACAGTCTTGCCTAGACCTTATTTTTTCTGGTTTATGAAAATGTCATGGAAATACTTCTAAAAGCTTTACTGAAATTTAAATGTTAGGTCTACAGCTCTTCAGAGCCTGTTACTCTTTCAGGAAGGGAGATTAGACTGGGTTGGCTCAGCTTTTTCTTGACCAATTCATACTGACCGTAGCTGGTTTATTTTTTTATCTCTGAGGGTGCTTATAAACTATTGAGTTGTGCTAACACTCTTCTAGAGAATGAAATGAAGCTGGTGATACTAACTCCCTGGAAATCCTTCTGGTTTTTTGAAATCTAGGTGGATATTATGTTCCTCTCTCCCCATTTTTCCCTGCATCACCTGATTTCACACGTTCTGGAAGATAAGTCCTGGTGGCCCCGTGGCAGAATCAGCCCCACTTCAAGTGCTACCCAGTGACAGTCCTGATGCTCACATCAGTATAAAACATATAGCCCATAGATGTTCTCTCTAACTTATTTAAGACTGAGATGTACTGTTTTCTCTCTGGTGCCAATTATGTTAATTGTCTGATAATATTCAATATTTTTAGGTATGGTTTTCCATCTCCTTGAAGTACCTGACCAGCTGGCACTTTGCTGTTCCTCTTAACTGCTGATGTCATCAAGAATGCTTTTTTTGTTGTTGTTTTTAGTGTTCTTTCCTGATCAAACTTAATTTTTTGTTTGGCAATTCTGATTTCACCGTTATAGGCTTGTACTATAGGTTATCACTTTTTGTGTACTACTTTTCCTCAAGGAAAGAAATGCTCCAGAAGAGGAAACATTGTTAAAAGTTGTCCTCTGGCTATCTCTTATCACTTCTCTGCAGTAAAAATTGACTTGCTTCTTCAAAACCTTGTTTGAACTCAAAAAGAAACACCAAAAATCTTTGTCACGATCCAAACTCATCAAGTGATTTTAAGCTAAATATTAAAATACCTCACAACCGTTATTGAAAATTTCTAAAATTTAAAAGGTGAAATTGATTTCAAGGTCTTTAAGAACAATAATGTACAGTACACAAAAGAGGAACTAAGATGTTCAGGATCATAAAGACAAACTATGAAGAAAAAAATACCTTGACACAGCATGTGTTTTTATCAAGCAAAAGCTAGTCCTGAAACAAAATGAAGGGTCCATACTGAATATCAGAAAATGAACTATAATACTAACTACAGAAAAATGAGAAAAAAATAGTGAGCATAATATCTGCTCATGCATGAAACATGAAGAGCCTAAGGGATTAAATCCGCTTTATATACCACACAAAAATAATTTCGAAGGACTAATTCACCTGTCATAAACATTAAATTAAAATTAGCTGCACTTCCTCACTTTCTTATACATTTTGCAGAATTTGCTATTTTTTGGCAGGTTTTCTGTGGCTATACAGCTGGTAGTTATTTGCTCCAGTGTTAGGAAGTGTAAATGGGTACCAGTTCACTACTACAGGATTCTAAATCAACTTAATGTTCCTTTTACCTGTGAATAGATCTCTGTCAGTTGTCAAGAAGAACGAATCTATTTCTTCTAATGTTAATATATGATTTAGGGCCTCCTCATGCAGAAGCATTACATGTACATGAAGTAAAGACTGGTTCAAAGCATGCAAACAGAAAATAAAACCACTGGCATTATTTATGTTTTGATTTTTTTTTCCTTAGAATAGACTGCAATTTGTTTGGAACTGGAATGCATATGCAGAAGGACCCCAAATTTGAACATCCAACCAACCAAAGTGCTGCAGAACCCCCACTGCAGCTGCCGCTATCAGCCCTCTGCAGTGATGCCTCCCTGTCACTTCACCAAGAGGGAGCTGTTGAAGAAAATAAATAAATTCTCTATCATTCAACCAAGCAGCTTTGGCAGATGCAGGAGTGGGAAAAAAAATAAGTGCTAATCAGACATTAGAAAGGTAAACATTCCTTGATTGTGCCTCAAAAATAATCTTTCTTCTGCTTGATGCAAAATGTCGTTAAAGAGTTTGGGGTTCGTACAGACAGAATTTCTTCTATTCAAAATTGATGGCATAGAGAAGTAGGTCTATTGCTTAAATGATAGGATTTTATTAAAAAAGCACTTGGTATTACACAATAACCCTTCCTTATATTTCAAAACCATTACTCTTCACTTGTCAGTCTACTTGCACTCTAAAACTTATTAATGTACTTTACACTCATCCTCCTACTAGGAGTTGCATGAATTCACCATATTCACTTTGGAGCAACAGGGAATGAAGCAGAGTTATGTACCACAATCGTGCTACATAAAGTGTCCCAATAAGTCCCAAGCTACAATAAAGTGTCCCAAAGTAGGTGAGTGGGGTAATCACGATTGCTTCTTAATTACACGTGTTTGTGTGCATTATGCATGTAAGTTGCATTGTAGTTACAGAGTATATCTGCCAAAGACTTTTTCTGCTGAAATTACTGTCCTGGTAGGCAGGAGGACCTTGCCTTGCAGTCAGTGTGGACAGCAGACAATACTGACTAAATTACTGACCTCTGGGGATGTTTGGACCTGTGTCTGGAAATGTTTTTGAGCTCCAAGGCCAACTGGCAGAGCCAGCACTGGGACTTTCCTGGAATGGTCTTCTTGGTGCAAGCCAGCACCTCAGCAGAAGTTGTTCCTACAGTGTATTAGTCAGCATGACTGTGTTTAATTGCTGAAAAAAGTCCTGGAGGCTTCTTAATTTACAGTCACAGAAGAAGCCAAGATGTGTGTCAAGATGTACAAGGTTTATTTCCTGTACATGAGTTGCTTAGGTCACGTGTGAAGGCACGAGCAGACAGGGAGTCTGAGATGCATCACTTTTATAGGATACCTCAGTCATCAGGGAATGTGGGCATACCAGAATTGCTACATGTGCACTAGAGACACACTTCTAGCCTGGAAATTTCAGGCAGTAATACGGTAACCCTAAGAATAGGGCTGAGTCTGCGCAAAGAATTGTTTTAATTTTTAATCTTCCTTCCATCGTTTGCTACTGTGCTTTGCTGAAAAGCTGTTAAGTGTGAGATTAACATGGTTGCAGATTGTAGTCATGATCTCATTGTTGTGTTTCTCAGTTTTTCTCATTCAGCAGCTTAACAAGCTTATGTTCTCAAGAGGAAAATACAGATGTAGCTCACTTATACTGTTGGGCTCAGTGTTGCACATTTATCACCTCAATTCTATTTCAGTATAATCTGGTTCTTTTCTTCTCTCTAAACATGCTGTGTTAGTCAACTGTACTTCTGAAAGCCAGAATTTACTTCACAGAAGGCAGAAAGAAAGATTTAGATCCTTAATAGAGGCAAGAATTTATTTCTCCAGTATTTACAAGACATCTTGGAATTTTCATTGTCTTTTGCAAAGTCTCAGTATTATAGTTTTCCTCAGGCAAGAACAGCCACAATATCAATGCTCTCAGCTTTTCATCATCTCTCCTCTGCCTCAGAAATGTAAACTTTCTCCAGCTCCGCTTCTAACTCTCTGATTTTATCTCTTCCATACCTACTTTCCTTCTCCTTTTACTGGTCTGACCTGTCCAGTGGTGCTGTGTCTCCTGCATCTGCTGCTTTTGTTCTAATTTTTTTAAGTTCCTTGGAGTTTTACTTGTTCAACACTTGTTGGGTACCAGCATTGAGACAAGCCTTTGAGACAAGCCCTCATTTCCCAGTGGTGCTTATCTATGAAGGATAGTGGAGACACAGTTGGATGTGTTTAAGAAGGAGGGTGATTCTTTTATATATCCACAAGTCCAAAGATCTGCTTGAGAGAACCCCATGGGATACAGCTTTGGAGAAAAAAAAAGGTCCAGGAGAACTGGCTGATTTTCAGGGATGACTTATCAGAACTCAAGGATGGCCCATCCCTACAAAAACATAACCAGGCAAAGCCAGCAGCAGGATGCCTGCATGAATGAATGAATGAGGAACTCCTCTCTTTGGGAATAAGGGTGTTATCTTTTCTTTCTAATTTCATCTTTCTAACACAAGGACTCTCCTTTCCTCTTATATTTATTTTGGACTTTTCACCCTGTTTTAGTCTGTGAATGTAACTCCTCAGGATGTGGCAGTGTGTAAAAACCACATACCAGCTGTTGCTGCAATTTTGTGTCTCAGAGCTGTCGTGGAAAAATGCGTAGAAAAATGGGAGAAAATTTCCTTCAAAAATTAAACTAAAACTTTATTATAAAAGAGAAAATAGTATTATTCTCATAATTATTAGTTATTATTTATAACTAGTAATATTACTAGTTATTATTTATTATTATCTCTTTTTTCACTATCTAGCTTTTGAATATCCTTCTTTCCTCTGCTTCCCAATTACAAACCAGTGGGAAAAAACCCACAGAAACAGTTTAAGCAGTATCACAAGTCCCAGCATGACTCTTCTAAATCTCAGCATATGTGAGCTGTGTGAAAGGGTGGTCCCAATCAATTTCTGCTGAAGGAACATTCAGTGAAGAAAGAAAAAGGAAGGTTCTATTGGCAACCATCGCGTTCATACCATCTCTGGCTTTCCTCAGGACTCTGTTATTCAGGTTATATAAGGCAATGGAGTTCCTGTCATGGGTATTAACTGATCTATCAGTCTTGATCACCAGAATTTACAACTAAATTACTGGTTCCCAAAACATCTGATGAAGACATTTGGTGAGCAGAATTCCAAGGTGTGCTTGGTGTGCTGAAGAGGTGACTATGGGTAGAGCCCAGATGACATTTCCAGTAAAAATCATCCTTTTGAACACATTGTATACTATATTCAAGAAAAGTAAGCCTGAATAATACTTGTAAAAAAAAATTATATAGGATTTCAAGTGTCTGCAATAATTTCTTCCTCTTTTCAATCCCTTGTCATTGCTTTGGGAGAGGTGGCTGGACTCAAAGAAGTTATTTAAGTGGAGGAGAACATGTATAAAGCAAACTTTTGTTGGGCTAATTACCCATGTTTCTGTAGTCTGTGCTTAGGAATGTAACTCTGGCTTCTCAAGTCTATTAAAGCATTTGGATTTAGGATTTTAGGATAAAAAACCTCAAAATCACAAGTTGGAGTTCTAACCTCATTAAGAAATATCCAAAAGGAGAAATATTCTATTAGACTATTAGATTCTTTATAGGTTAGATGCATTCTTTTTCATGGTTTTAATGATCTATACATACCTAATATAGCTAGTTTAATTAAAAATAAGAGTAGACAGATTATTCCAGGAAGAAAATGCTAATACTTTCCGTTTTGTTTGAAACATTCGACTAAATGTACTTCCCCATTATTTAACTTTAAATGCAAATTGCACTTCAATATGTAATTAACCTTATCTTTATTTTAGCCTTCCTAAGAACCATACTGCACTTTCAAAAATATAATTTGACTTTCAGGAAACTATGGTTTCACCACTGTTTTTGTAGCTGCAATATGGACAGAAATTCATTTCTGAGCACCAGCTTATTGAATTAACATGGAAAATATCAGTCCAAGTTAAAACTCACAAGAAGGCAGGCTGAGTTAAAAATTTATTTTATTATCTTACATGGATAATCATCAAATTTAATAGACTGAGTTAACAAAGTAGTGCATCCCTTTTTTGGCAGTAGACAATCCCAGTTTGATTTAAATTGGAATGTAGAGATGATATTAACCTTTTCTTTGGCTTTTGTGCATCTGCCACTAAACTCCACCAATTCAGGTGTCCAAAAATAATGAATATGGAGACTTGGTAAGAATTTGCCAAATAGCTGTAAAATTACTTGCAAAAGGCTAGAGATAAAAGCCTTTGAAGGTTATAGTATCTAAATAGTGAGGGTAGTTAAAGAAGTGACTTGAACATGGATTTTTAATAGATAGCTCCATTTGTTGAAGGTGTAAAAATAAATTGGCTAGAAGCTAAACTGAGCAATTTAAAGTTATGTTTTTAACAATGACAGGAAACTGATAAACCTCTGTAAAGAGGTCCTGAAGCATCAGGAGTTGTAGCCAACTCTCCATCATCCATTGTGTATTTATAAGTCAAACATTTTACTAGATCTTATCTATTTCAACCATTACAACTGAAAAAGGTGTCATGGGTGAAACCGTCTCAAATGGGGGAATTTTTACTTGATTTCATGTCAATTAGCACCATCTTCTGATTCAGGTATTTGGTGGGGGGATGTCATAAATGAGAAAGTAACTCCTTCCTTCCTGTTTCCCAGGCTTAAGGCAAACATCTCTACCTCTCTTACTGGCATCGCCCTGCCCCGGGTTTGCTGTGGGTTACCCTCAGCGCCTCCTTACTCATTCTGTGGGTGCATGGGCAGGTCCTGCACCTAATGGTTTCTTTCTGCTGTTCCTTGCTCCTTTTCCCCCTGCTCCATGGCCACAGTCCCTCAGGGGTGCTCTCAGGCTGCAGTCCCTTGACCTGTCCCCACTCTGACATGAAGAGTCCCTCACCTCTGTGCCCCAAAACCTCTCCTTCCCTGTGGTTCCTTTGCCCATCTGCCCAAGATGTGTGAAGGCACACATCTCCCTGTGTGCCCGCTGACCTTTGTGGCTGACACCTTCTCCAAGGTGCACTGCAGCAGAAGCACCACGTGCTCCTTCCTTGAAGATTTGCAGGCTATGGGTTGCTCACACCAGTTTCAGAGCTGGCTGGACCTACTTGTTTCCTGCCCTGGGCAACTCGTGACCTTCTCCCACACAGCCCCCAGCTACCCAAATGCTGCCTGTTGTGCTCCACACAGCAGCTGAGCTTTTCTTTTTCATGTGTCAGTGTACCTCAGGCTTTATCATCAAAACGCTGCCCAGCCTGTGCCTAAAGAGAGGCAGAGCAGATGCCATGCTCAGGGTTACAAAACAGCTCGTGTTATGTGACTTACTCAGCCTAATATTTCCTGTTACCACAGAATAAAGTCATGTTTGGAAGTACCATGTTCTTCTGATCTTATGAGAATTATTTTCAGCTACTCTGTCATCTTGTTCTGTAATGACAAGAGAGCATTTTCCATTATGTAAAAAAAAAAAAAAAAAAGATAAAAAGGGATGTAAAAATGTGTATTTTCTCTGAAACTAAAGGCAACATTTCCATTTGCTTTCAATCATTTCCTATTTGGCCTGATTTCAGTAATTCAGGAACTCTTTGCTCAGTCTGTAAAACTTCACTGATAAAGTCACACACTTAAGAAAGGTCTCATTCCGACAAGGCAGTTATGTCAGTATATAACTGTAAACACATGCACTTAAGTCAGTCTTTTTATTATCAGAAAAGCCCTTTAAATGCCTAAAAAATAAAGTAGAAATTACCTTCTCTAAGTGTCTGAAAAAGGCTCTTTTCTGAAACTCAAATGCTGCTTTTGCCATCTTTTTGCTACCCTTTTGCAATCAACACTGCCATTGAGTACCATTAGGTGTCAAGATTTCGCCTTGAAACATAATCTGTTATTGGATTTTAGCAAACAAAACCACGAGGGCAGTCTGAACACAGGGAAATGAAACCTACCAGTGACATTTGTTACTGATGATGTGGAGCCCTGATAGATGATTCAATTTGAGCGTGCAAATTCAATTCCTGACCCACATGTCACTATACAGAAGGTTTATGTAATTATCATTAGTGTGTTGTTATTTATCCGTGTGTAGATCCTGCTGACTTTTTATTACTTGCTGCTAATGTTGTCATTAAAAATGCATACCAATTAACATAATTTTAAAAGGTGACATGAAAAATATCTAATTTAGCTTTAAATTTCAATTATTTCCTTAATTCATTTTACTTTCTCTTCAGCAATTTCAAAATAACAGACTGGGTAGGCAATTCATATGTAAATAGTAGCCAGGTTTAGTAATTCTCTTTCCTCTGTAGGTAAAGGTGACAAGCTTGTCATTTTGTGCTAGGCAAATCACAATCTATCACCAGTCCTTGGCCAGTCATTTCTTTTTATTTAAAAAACCCCAAACCCTAGCACAAATGTCATATCTTGTTGCAGCATTGCAGTTCCAGGCCCTTCATGAATCACTTGAATAGATAAAATAGCATCTGTCAATTTTATTATATTGGATTTAGTGAAACCAGGAAATTAGGAGAATGTAAGTATATATTAGTCTCTACTTGACATTTTATTGCAGTACTCAGTTACCCAGGATGGCAAATTCAGATCTGTTTACTAAAACCTTTAGAAATAATTTTATTTCTTGCTTTTCTTGACTGAGGAGGCTTAATGATCACAATTTTATAAGGCTCTCTTTCTTATAACAGTAAGAGCCTTGACATTTCTTTTTAGATCAGCTTCTCAGGGCCTTATACAGAACACAGATTTCACATAAGCTCCAAGATGAAGATGGAAAGTGGGGAGTGATCTTAGCAGGGAGCTAAAATCAACAATTTCAGCACAAGAAAATGATTGCTCTACTCAGGAGAAACCCATTCCCTGGGACTGCTGCCTCCTGTTCTGCCAGGAGGGCTAAGTCCCAAGGGCCTCCCAGATGTCAGAGGGAGTTAAGGACCAAATGTCAGAAATGTTGAAATGAACCTGTGGCTGGTGATTGGGCCCCTCAGGCGAGACAGTAGGTTGCCTAAGTTTCTTGCTGAAAAGCTCTATCTATACACAATTCTTTCAGTAATAATAGTCACTTGCACTTAACATGTATAGCACCTTTAGTTTATGTTATCTTCTCTATTTTGCCTTTGTTTTTGAGCAGATGGCAAATCACAGCAAGCAAGGTCACAGAGGTTTTTTTCCATCATGCGCATTCTTGATTTATTAACAAGAATATGAATTGAATTTGAGAGTAATCATTTTTATACTCTTTCCTTTGATTCTTTTGATTATTTGCATAAACTGTTGGCAGGGACCCACTAGGATCATGGAGTTGGTCTCTATAGTTACAATGAGTTTGAAATACATTTGTCATTTTTGATTTGAATAGAGAAAACAGTGAACACTGCTAATGCCAAAACGTGCACCTTGTCAGCCAGACCCAGTGCCCCACCAAAATCTAATCTTTGATCTGGCCACCTGGATCTGGTAAAGTCCTGGTATTTCACCTGATATTGCCATCTGGTGAAATATAAGTCACCTTGCAGCTTTGACTCCTGTTCCATTATTCTGGTAGATAAACTACACAGTGTATTTTAAAGGAAGAAAGAGACTTGGAAGTTGGATCTTCCATCCATAAACTGTCTAGTCTTTTATTTCTTTCCGGATCCATTCCAGCATTTTCATTTTCTTTCCTGGTTTCCATAGTGAATATCCCAGAACTGAAGCCATACCTATCTCTGCCCTGACAGGGAGTAAGATCCTGAAACATGAGCTCAGCCATATGGAACAGAAGTGAAACGTGATATTGATGGAGGTCACCTGTGCAATGGAGGAAAGAAAGTGCTGACACAGTGAATATGTTTTGTTTGTTTTTATCCATGCTAAGCTCTTGAATGGCTCAATAGGAAAGATTTGTGGTGTATTTCAGTGCAAAAAGACAGCCAGTGTTGGAAATTGGCTTTTACAAATGTCACTGGAAAAGGAACATTCTGCTCATTAAGAGTATGCATAACAAGATTCTGCTCTAAGTGGAAGCTCCCATACTGTTCTGTTTTCCTGCTTGCTCCCTTTTTCTTTCCCCTTTTTAAATTTTTTTTTATTAATATTTTTAATATGTGTTTTCCTGGCAGGACTTAGCAGATCAAGTGAGGTTTACTAGCACTAGAGCAATAATCTTAGCTGAAACAAATGTATAATATCTTGTAGTACATTATCTGCTGCTAAAGGTTTTCATTCTTTTCATAGTACCACACTTGGGCCTTTGCATCATTATTCTCCTCAGAGTGAGGAAGGCTAAGACAAAGATGGTGATGAGATGGAAAGTGCTCTATTACAAAAGTAGCAGAATATCCAAAGGCAGTGGTGTGTGGCTGGTGGGTTCACAGAGAGGTGTTCAGGGGAAAGGGTTGAAGGGCAGGATGCTGAGACCCTGAATCAGGAGAGAGAAACTGAAATAAGGTGAAGACTGTAAAAGTTCAATCATGTTTAACATTCCTTTTAGGTTATTTCTCATGATGGGGACCAAGTGACTTCAAAAAAATCATATTGATTACAATTTAATTGGGCATATTTATCTTGGAATGAGGAGCATTTTTCAGAAATGGGAAAATTATAAATATATATAGAAATTAATCAAATGCTAGTTTTAACTGTGTTAGCTTCCTATATTAAAGGCCAAATACTTGGAAAATCTCTGTAACATGTATGAAATACATTCACTGATAGAAAAGTCTGAGTTTTAGTGGTTCATCCTATGCTTTGTTTTAAGTCACAATTTTAAATAAAGATCAGAAATAGCAGCTTCATAAGGGAGCTCTATGGGAGTAGGTTTATATGTTAATTTATGAAATTATCCATGAATAATTTAGAACAAACATCAGATTAGAGAAGTGGCACTCTATCTTCTAATAATAAAATTAAAGAAAAAATAAGAAATAGGTAAGTTTATTTCTTGAACTGGCAAAGCAATATTTGCCTGATGGATTAGTCCTATTTAATCAGAACAGTGAGCAGCTGGATAAATCCTAGCTAGGAGAATATTAGGTCATTTGTTAGCCCTTCAGCCAATTACAGCAGCAGCTGCTTTGTGCTATCTTTTTCTTCTCATCAGTGAGCTGCCTTTTTTTTTTTTTTTTTTTTTTTTCCTGGAAAACACTAGATGATGAGCCCTCAATAGATAAGAATGTAGGGCAGAGAGAGATCTTACAGCATCAGGGTGCTGGTGGAAAAAAATATGGTCCCTCTCATCACCAACAGAGAGTGTCAGTGAAACTTGGTAGTGGAACTGGAGAGCTGCAGGACCAGGGTCTAGTCCTGACTTGGCAAGAAGACAGCTGAAGTGCTTTTTTCTCTTCTGCCTAAGGAACATTCTTTTCTTTTTTAAAACTTTGTTTTTCTTAAACAAACAACTTAGTTCTTGGGGTTTTATTTTTTATTATCATTTTCATTTAGGCTGTCATTGTAATGGTAATGTTTGTGCTGAGTAGTTTTCTTTAGGGTTTGGGGTTTTTTAAATGGGTTTTATTTTGTTAAAAATCAAGCAAACCCAGGTGAGAAAATAGCTGAAAAGTCTGGTCAGTGCTGCTGAAAGTGAAGGTGAGTGTCTTCATCCCATGCTACTGAAAGAGCTGGCTGATATCATGTCATCACAGAACCTCTCTGCATTATTTTTCAGCAGTCTCAGGAGTTTGGAGAAGTCTCATTTTTCTGGAAGCTGGCAAATGTCCCAGTTTTCAAGAAGAGTAAGGAGAAAGGCCTTGGTAAATACAGGCCTGTCCATCTCACTTCAGTGATTAGTAAAATCATGGAAAAGGTTATTCTGGGAGTTACTGAAAAACACTTGAGAGACAACACAGTCCTTAGTCATGACCAGCACAGGTTCACAAGGGTAAAATCCTGCTTAACAAACTTAATTCCCCTTTTAAGCCAAGGTCACCCATCTAGTTGACCAAGAGGAGATGTGGGGGCTTGTGGTTTTAGCAAAGCTTTTGATACTGTCTCTCACAGTATCCTTCTGGATAATCTGTCTGGCACACAGCTGGATAAACACATCCTGGAATTGGTGAGCAACTGGCTCACAGGCTAGGCACAAGGGATTATAGTGTATGGGGTCACATCAGACTGGGGACCAGTCAATAGTGGCATTGCCCCAGGCTCCTGCTCAGGGCCAGTGCTCTTTAGTGTTTTTATAAATGATCTGAGTGCAAGAACTCAATGTACATTAAGTAAGTTTGCTGACACCACTAAATTAGGAGGAGCTGTGGTATAGTGGCCTTGCAAAGGATCTGGATAGACTCAAGAGCTGGGCAGTCACCAGCTGCATGGAATTTAACAAGAACAAGTCATGGATTGTCCAGCTGGGACAAGGCAACCCTGGTTACACACACAGACTGGGGGGCAAGAAGTTGAAGAGTAGCAGTGTAGAAAGGGACCTGGGGGTCCTGGTTGGTGAAAAGGTGAATGTGAGCCAGCAGTGTCCTGGCAGCCAGGAGGGCTGACCCTGTCCTGGGGTGCACCAGGCACAGCATGGCCAGCTGGGCAAGGGAGGGGATTGTCCCACTCTGCTCTGCACTGGGGCAGCCTCACCTTGAGGGCTGGATGCATTGTCAGGAGCCACAATATAAAACAGACATCAAGTTGTTAGAGCATGTCCAGAGAGGGGTGACCAAGACAGCAAAATGTCTTGAGGGTAAGACAGAAGCACCGAATCAACTAGGTTAGAAAAGACCTCTGAGGTCTCTTGAGTCCAACCTATGAAAAAACATCGCCTTTTTAACTAGACCATGGTACAAAGTGCCACATCCAGTCTTCTCTTAAACAGCTCCAGGGATAGTGCCTCCACCACGTCCCTGGGCAGCCCATTCCAGTGCCCAAGCACTCCATCTGTGAAGAACTTCTTCCTAAAGCTATAATAATGTCAGTGGCTGAGGCTGCTTGTTTTGTTCTGTTTGGAGAAGAGAAATCTGAAGGGTGGCCCCCTCATAGTCTCCAGCTTCTCCAAGGAGGACAGCAGAGGCAGAGGTGCTGATTTGCTCTCTGGAGACCAGCAGTAGGACACAAGGAAATGGAAAATGCATGTGTAGATGTTCAGGTTGGACTTTAGATAAAGTTTCTTCACTGAGGGGGTGATCAGTGACTGGAAAAGGAAGAGGTCCTGGCACCTAGCCTGTCAGAGCTCAAGGAGCATGTCAGTGATGCCCTTAGCCATGTGCTTTAGTTCTAGTTGGTACTGCTTAGAGAGGGGAGGTAATGATCCTTATGGCTCTCTTTCAACTTGAGATACTCTATGATTCTGTGAAATATTTGGATCAAGTCATGTGAGCTAAGTTTTGGGTTTTGATCAGTTGTGCAAGGTGGGGCTCTCTTTCTTTAGTGCACTGTAGAGGAAAGAGAGGTATTTTGGTACCCAAAAGCTTGGTTAGACGTGTTTTGTACCCTCTCTGCCTCACCTGGGGCTTGCAGGGTGGTAGCACAAGACTGAACTACAGCTTTGCAGCAGCCAGCAACATTTGGAGTTCATGGGATATTCAGTGGCAAGTTATACCTTGCATTTTATTGAGTATTCTGTCTCAAACACCAGCTTTGTGCTGCAGTGCATCCCCAGGCTACTCCCCGTGCTAGTAACAGTATGTGCTCTTTCTTGTACACGTTAATTGGAAATTATATTTACACAATGCATGAATGTGAATCAATTGAAGCTTGGCATTCTTGTTTCAGGGTAGGAATAGCTAGTCAATATGAGCTGATATCATTGACTGGCCTGTTTATGTGTCTGTTATGCAAACCATATAGGTAATGAATATCAATATACAAGACTCTGCTGAAATGCTTTACAGTCAAAATCATGGAGGCTGATCATGGAAGGCAGTCTCCCATGTTGGAAAGCAGTTGCTCGTATTTTGGTACAATAGATTCATCTGTAATCTAAAGTATACATAAAAGAAGAAATGTGAAATACTCTATCTTAAAGGGAAAACATGAACATATGTTTCACAGTACACTTCTGACATGTGGTGTCTCACACTCCAGAGAGACTTTTTTTTAACATGGGATGCAGAACTGGTGTTACAGCTATGGAATTTCCACACAGAAGCACAGCAGAGCCTCTTTTCTAGCTATGCTCTATCATCTTGCTCTGCTACCTGCTCCAAATTTGGCAGACAGACATTCTCCTGCCTGTCCTCAGTGGTCTGAGATCCTAAGCACTTACTTTGATTCTTGTCTTTAAATCTTGATCTAATCAGGTACATGTTTCAAAGAGACAATTAGGATTGAATAGCAATTAGGAATGGATAATATGCCATTATTGTAAATCAGGATTACTAAGCATTTACATCATTGTAATGAGAATATTTGTAGAAGAGGAGAGCAAACTAATGACTAGTAAGGGAAAATTAAGATTAAACATAAACCAATTGTTGTCTTTGTAACATGGCCCCTGCAGCAATCATGGGGTCCATCTGGGCTGTCTCAGGAGCAGGACAGGGACAGAGCTGTGTCTCTGGGAGCTGTGATATGCTCCCTGAGATGTGGCATAGAAGGATTAGTTGATGCTTCCTGCCTAATAGCAGATTGACTGTGCTGATTGGTGTGCTGGGGATGACTGCAGCGCAGGCACCAATCTATTGTTTGTAATTTTAAAAAGCTCCTCTGTTTCTCTTCTCTTATTTTGCTAATAGTCTGTAAATATGTCTATACATGTCCTGAGCAGATGTGAGCTACTTCACTGATGACAGCTACAGCTTTACTGGAAGCTACATAGCCATGCTAATGAATCAGCAACATACAGCAACAACAACAACAAAATTGGTTCTCAGCAAGGCTTATTAGCTTGGGCCCAGCTTTAAGCAGGCATGGCTGTCTAGCTTTCATTCAGAGCTCTCTTGTTTCCAGCTATCTCCAAGTGTGGGCAGAGTATGATAATGACAGTACACAAAATGCCATGCAGCCATAACTCAGTTCCTCATGGCTTTTAGACACGTGATATTCTTTCAACACTCCAATTTGAGAGTTGGTAATAAAATTAGAAGGGAGCAAACAGATGAATCAACTCACCCTATTTATAATGGAATCCCTCCTAGAAAAGCTCTGTGGTTTGTATTTTAGGGTTCTTCATATGAGATCAGTCACCCATATGCTGTCACTTCTTTGGAATGTGGGATGGCATTTTATGGTCACGCAATGAACTTCCCATTGCTTGCAAATAGAGAGGCTAATATGGTTCCAGGCACAGAGTACCACGAGACAAATTTTCATGTCTTGGTGGCAATATGGGAAGAATAATAATGAAGTGTTATATACACACTAAGCTCCAAGTGGCTCTAGCACAGTTTACCCTGGAAAATAAGAACTACCTCCTTGGGAATAAAAAGCTCTTGTTTCCATCCACAAGGGAATAGAAGTTTGCCTCTGTGAAGCTTAGCTGGGGATGCTGACATAAGGGCTACCAGTCTCTACTTTTGTCTCTCATAAATAAATGAAGTTAGACTTGCAGAATTGTGGTGTGAATATCTAAATTTATAGACATGAGCACTAATATTGTTCTGCATTGCTTATGTTGCTTTTTAGTCCTTTCTGGAAGATTAAGGAACAGGCATTGTGGATTTTAATCGATGTGCTATGATGAACCTGAAGAATGTTGAAAAATTTTTTAATTCTCCTTTGGCACTATTTCATCTAACTGGATCCAAATTATTTTTTACTTAAAACCTGAACACCACTTTCTTTTCTACTTTCAATCTGTGTCATCAATGCCATTCATTTTGCACATGCTGTAACTTTCTGGAATGATCCTATTGTAGAATTATTAAATATACTTTTGCCTTCTCAGGCTTATTAAAAAAATTATTGAATGTTGAGTTTTTTATCTTTCTTGAGGAAAAGGAATTGCTGACTTTCAAGCTGGGCAGTTTAGGGGTAAATTTGCTTGATTTGGAGTGAAGTAGTATTCCAATTAGTGGAAGACTGTTACATTGATTTGTTACCCTATACCAAATACATTTCTTTGTTTACCACAACCAAACTCTTTATGTAAAAACAAATCATCTGGAGTGATCCCATATGAAAGGTGTTGAGTGTTGCGACAAAATAACTTCCTATGGGCTTTATGTAGTTGGTCCTTATTACATCCAGGATTATCTCATTAGATAGCCCACAATTATTAGAACAGTCTGGGGTATTTTCTCTTTCCAAGAGGTATCCCTATAAATATTTTAGATGACATTTCATTAGAAAACAGTGCTAAGTTTCAAGCCATGACATGCTCAAAGCACCAAACCAATAAGGAAGTTGCTAGTAAAATTTTTTTAACATTCCACCTTCTCTTCCTTCTCCTTCACCTTCTCCTTCTCCTACACCGTCTCCTTTTCCTACGCCTTCTCCTTGTTCTTCTCCATTTCTTTCTTTTTGTGACCCAGGTTTGCAGGTGACAATTTGGAAGACTTTATTTGTGTGTTTCAAATCATTTGGCATTTGTTGTGCAGAGTGGTGTCCCCCAAGAATCTAACAAGATGGGAAAAAGGTGGCTGATGGCCTTTGGTAAAAAAAGAAAATGTCAATTGGTAGGTTAAATTCAGAGTGGTATGCATCAATTCTGTCACTGGCCCAACAGAAAGGAGTATTCTACACAGCACTTACTCAGGTGGCAGCCTGTCTGGGGAAAGAATCATAGTAAGACATTCAATCTTACTATGCATAAAGCCACAGTCACAAGGCACATTTTATTTTTGACCATTTGCCTAAAAAAGAGAAGAGGTATGCCACTGTATACCAATTAATGCTCCTATACTTTGCAGGAGATTCAGAGTTACAGTTGTCTAAAACCTGTATTCCCACCAGTCCCACTGCTTAGATATTCAAGGAATATGAGTTGCCTTCTTCAAACTGGCAGTTCCCCAAGAGTCAGCAGTTGGAACTCTGAAGAGAAGAAACAGACTTGGATTCTTCTTGGTACACTCATGTGTTTAGCTCATCTCTGTCATGTTTATCTCATGCAGATTGTGGTGAAGACAGTTGCTGCTCACGTATGCATTGCTTTTTCCCCCATGCATGCAATGTGTGCATGGGAAGGGTTTTGGAGAGCAGGTGGGGATGACACAGCCATGTGTTACAAGTATATTCATAGATTACAGAGCCAAGAGGGAGGGCTGCAACCGTCTAATCTGACTTCTTACATCATGTTCTTCTGTACATGTGTAAAACTCTTGGAGAGGAAACATCCCATTTCAATTGAAGCATTTATTTCATTAGCTATGTTATTCAGAAGTTCCCAATACCAAGGACCTAATTTCTCCTGAGATAATAAAACCCTTATGTGTTGAAACAGGAGGGAGGTGTTGGGATGTTGAATCATAAAAAAATGTGCACACCACCAGTGACTGGATTCCTCTTCAGGCCCATACATTTGTCCTTGAACTCTTTGTGATCTGTGCAACTGAAAGGCTTTCCTTCAACTTTCTTGACATTTTGCTTTAATTTTTTCAGCTCTCTTGTAGCAGACCCCTTGCATTTTACTTGCTGTCACATTTTCTTTCACCCTGTGAGCTGACAATCCAGTCTTTGTTCCTCCAGTGATTTGGCTTCTGCTTCTAACTTTCAGCTGTAATTCTGTTTTCTCTCTGTCTGTTCTTTCACTCCCCCCTAAGCCTTGGTCATGTGTACCAGAGGAGGAAAAAATCATCTTCTATATTTGCGTTTCTTTAAATAATTCACTTTGAATAATTCAGCTTTGGCCGTTTCCGTGTGTCTGTCTCTGTCAGTGATGCAACTTAGCCACTGTTTTCCTGACATAATTTCTAATGCTTTTTCTTCTAATGACTTTTCTTGCATTTCTGGATAAGTATTTTAGGATCCGGCCCTGCTGATGAGGCTGCAAGTAACATGGGCTGACAATATCAAGTCCATTGGGAGTATTTGGCTGAAGCAACCATCACCTTTCAAGTGCAACTGCTTCAGATGAAATTGGATTTTCAGGCAGATTGTGGAAGAGATAAAAAAACGTTTGGTTAACTGCATCACTGGTGAATTCTTCCACTACCAAGTCTGGGAGGGGGACCATCCATCTGACTTTTGTATTTCTCTTTCTCTCCTGCTTTCTGTTTTCCTGAATCTGCTGACTTAAGTATTTCCCCAGCCAATGTATGCTTTTCAGCAGTATCTGTTTTTTCCCCACCTGCTAGGATGGAGATCATCCTGCTTCTCAGAGTCCAATCAGCAAAACTTGTCCCTGAGTTCTTCTTCAGCTCCTGCTTTTGTGATCATTGTGCAGTCAGTGTTTTGAATGAAATTACTTCACCTTTTAGTTATTTATTTTCATTTTGTTTCTTTCTCTGGCCTCATGTGGGAGAGACAAACCTATCCAGCACCATGAACTGATAAATATCCATTATTTTGTCTTGCTACAGGCTGTGGAGAGCTTAGAACACATCCAAAATTTGTCCTAGAAGACACTCAAACAGTAATGTGTGTCAAAAGGAAAAGTTTTCTTGATAAACTTTTTCCTTGCCTCTGAAGAAATACAGGGCATGACTCATGCCTGGCAGTTGTTTCTCTCCTAGAAGGAATTTAGAAAATATTCTGCACTCCTGATATATTTGTGGAAGAGTATCCCAAAATCTTTCTGCAATAGGGAGCTGGGGCCAGCCACTAGAAGGCAACATGATCCCACAAACAGCCAAAGACAGCATTCCCTCAGAACTGCTTAAGCCAAAACCTGCACTGCTGCTTGATAAAAATCTCTTCTGCCTCTTGTGTGTGTCCTGAGCAGGGGATCTATTAAAAACACAGGGTTTTTCTTGGGCTGTGGTTGCAGCACTGTAGCGTTTGAGAGGCACAGCACTCAGGAGAAGGGGCAGTGGCCACTGGTGGCACATAGGTGCTCAGTTTTGTGCTTTAACAGCATTTACTGTATTTATAATCAGCTGTCTTTGCAATGCAGGCTGACAACAATTTATTGGAAAAAACAGTTACATGCCAATAATAGTCTCTTGATGACCATTGACACCTGTAGGACTGTGTGAAGGGGATTTGCTGTGCTAACTTGCTTTTGTGAGCTATTAGTAGCAAATAACTTGTCTGTGTCAGACATTTAATGCTCCTAAAGCATGGGTAATGTACCCCTATGTCTGGATGAGTATACAGCCACAAAGTAGATGTGGTGCTCCTGCTCCACCTTTTCCTTTTCATCTTTCTTCTAGTTGAGAGACCCAACAGATGGTCTTTTATATGTCAGTGTGTTAAAACTGCAGTGTAAGAAATGCCACTAAGTATTTTCTGCCCTTTAATTTTAAAGAAAACATGTAAATGGAGAACATCTTCTTCTGTGGATCAAAAGAAGAGAGCCCAATTGGCACAGCACTCTGGTCTTGGAGTGCTGCCCCAAACCAAGCCCCTTAAAGCTCCTAAAGGGACCACCTTGATCTTTGTCTCCTTATTGGAGGGTTCTGGGATGCATTTTCTTCTTTTTTTCTAGCTTTAACCTGGAATTCCACTCTTTGCTGTAATAACTGGGTCTTTTTCAGTGGTTTTTGTCTTATGTGTGAAGAACAAGGACCTTTCTCTGCATTTACTCCTTTTTACACACATGTGCCTCACATGCAGCCTCCTCAGGTACCTGCCCCTGGCTGGAGTCTAGAAGAGATGCCGTGGTGTCACTCAGAACACATCTTCAACAGTACAGGAGAGGAGAGGGGAGAAAAAAATACCTCAGGAGAAATATCCGTGCAGCAGGTAGGAAATTCCTTCTCACTATTCCTCCTGATTTGGTAAGTTTGTGGATCCAGGCAAGGTGCAATTAATAAATTAATATTTTATTATTAATTATTATACATTATTAAATTAATAAATACAATATTATTAATTAATATTTAATGAATTAATATTTAATTAATCAGGCAAGAGAGTGATAAAATAATATGGCTTTGAGAGTACCAGCTCACCTGTTACAAGTCAGGGTATATAATTCTCTTATCTTGGATGGCTGTACCTAACAAAAATTAGGCTTTTTGCACAGCTTCACTCCTTGGAGAATAAAAAGTCCTATCTTGTACAAGCTTCCAGATCCTCAGAAATAACTCAGAATTGTTCTGTACTGTATAAAAGCTCTCTTCAAGGCACAGGCATTTGGCTGTTGTGCCATAGTACCTTTTTTCATTATCATTGAACCTGTATGTCTGTGGGGCTGTATGTGTGTGTGAGTGTGTGTGTGATGAGAATTCTCCATAAACCAGAAATCTAATTAGGGAGATTTTCATGTCTCATGGCTCAGTAAAATACTCCCGAGACAAGAGCAGGGCAAACTTCTGTTGCTGAAGGACAAATCAATAGTGATAGGCTCTGACTAATCCCTGAGGCTGCTGTGCAGGGGGAGGGCAGTGCTCCCTGTGTGCCCACTGGCTGGCTGGGAGACAGGTCAGGGTTTTGCTCAGGCAGGTGCAGAACCTGTTGTTTATTTAACAAGGTTGGCGTCAGCTGCTGCCACTGCTTCGGAGCAATTAAAGACTATTGTTGGGTACTGAGGTTGCCAGGTGCTGGCTGTCCTATATGCTATGACAAGCAGGGCAAAATTTCATGTAAACACCTGCCAGCATCCCAGGCAGACCTGAACTAATGGGCTATTATGTACCTGCCATTAAGCAGTTTGTGGGTTTAGTTGACAGCAACACGTGCACACCAGCTATAGCAGCAAGGGCTTGCAGAGATAAGATATGCCTGTGTTTCCTTGCCTCCAACAGATGCCAGGCCTGGATGTTTGAGAAACACCAACAATCACTTCAGACTTTACCCTCTTCAATACGTGGAGCCCAGTCCTTGCATGGGGTGAATCAGTGCTGTGCTGGTGAGGGCAGGAGGAGGGTGTGGTGCACCTTCTGGAGCCTTGGCAGGGATCAGACCTGCCAGCCACAGCCTGATTTTTCAGTATGGGGTCATTTCTCCTCATGGAACCTGGATTTGAGTGGGCTTTCTTGCCTCCACAAACACGGCACGGCAGGTTAGCTCCTTAGCTGATTCCGAAGCATGGACATGAACTCTGCTCCATTAACTGAGAGTGGTGCAACCAGTGTCAGTAATCACAAATTTCCCCCTGAAAGGAACAGATGCTGCTACTGAAAAAAAACCCCAAAAATTGAAGTCTTTGAAATATTTAAAAACATATCTTGCAATTATTAATACACTCCTGAGAATGCATGTGATGCACTGTGCTTCTGTTACTTCAGTGCATGAGACACCCAGATGTCGCGCTGCCATTGTCCTCTGAGAGTATAACTCAGGAAAGGAGGCCAAAGATGGTCACAGGCTGCACCTCCTTTGAGGTGATGCAGCCAGAGATCAGGAATAGTCTCTCAGAGCTCCTCTCCAGAGTTCTGTGGCTAATGGCCCTCAAGAGACCATTGACCAGGCAGAAATGACTGACTGACAGTAGAGATGTAGCCCCTGCCCTCCCATCCTGAGTGATGCTGGAGGAGCTGACAGGAGGGCTGGCTCTGACACAGAGGCTTTTCCATCTGGGAAGAGGGTCCTGCAGCTTGCAGATCTATGAGTGATAGCAGTCATAACAGGAGGATGGGGAATCAGTATATTTCCAATTTATTGCCATAAATTAGGCTATCAAAGTTTATTTTTCCTGCATGCTTTAGCATGAAAATGGGTGCTCTGCTTTATGAAGTTTGAGAGTCAGTGGATTGCTATCCAGAATTGGGTTTTGTTTCAAAAGGAAACGTGTAAAAGCTTACTCAGAAAGCAGTTGTGGCAACAGTTGCTAAAATCACTGACCTTGCTGAATTAATGAGTCCAGCAGCAGTGACAGAGACCAGCCTCCCCTTCCTGCAAACCCCATCCAACCACTCCTGTTCCCAACTTCGTTTTGCACTCTGTGACCTCTTCCATGTTCAGTGGAATGGGCTGTGTGCACATGGACAGGTAACTGTGCCTTTTGGACTGACCACTGAATGATAGAAGCTCACAGATTAAAAAGAGAATGGTGGGATTTATTTTGTTTTGTAACAAGACAATCCTGAAAACATTAGTAGATTAGTGACCCAGGAGTAATTTACCAATGCTCTGTCCTGGGGGAGTCAATGTCTGTAATCCAGACTCCCTTTCTGTGCACTGTATATGTTTGCAACAGCAATTATTATATATGCATTTTTCTTCCTTATTAAAAGGAAAACCTGCAGTCTCTTGCCCCCTGCAGTTTTTAGTGAATACTGTACATAAATGATTTATTCTTTTCTTTTAGAGAGGGCTTTGCTCTGCATGGCATCTGTCATCTGGGATTTCCCCCTCCCCCTCTTGAAGAAATGTAGCTGGAAGCTGTTTGACTCAATCTGAGAACGAGTCAAAGTTGATTGTATTAAATCCATCAATCTTCAACTACTCTTTAACATTCTCTTTCATCTGGTGAAGACCTTCATTAATATGCACCATTTGTGATTAAGGTAGCACTTGCAGGACCATCACAGGATTATGTGAAGATTACTATGCATTTCCATGAAATTCAGATTTCTAGAGTTTAAAGAGGAATATTTAAAACCTTAAAAAGTTTTTTTTAATCACTGTTTTATTATTGATCAAGAGAAGTCATGCCTATAATTGCTCTCTAACATATGATCTCTTCATTTGCTGTATATTGGAGAAGAGCAGTGAGACAGGATTTCAGCCGAAGGATGTGTTGCCCAACACCTAAATTAAGATGGATCAAGAAAGCTAACCTACAAAACATATCAGTTCAGTGGGATTCTGGGGTCCATTTCTGGTAGCTCTTCTTCAGGGGCAAAATAAGGGTGTCACATTAGGTACCACATGGTAGTAAATGCTGTTAGCAAATGCTGTGTGCCATGACTTCTACTTTTTATCTTTAAACAAAGTTCAAAGTAGCATTCTGAAATAGAGCCGTCGGGTGAACTCCTGTGTAAAGGCCAAGGAAATGCAGTTGCTGACATGAGATAAAAGACAAAATTGGAATGGATAACAGGACAGAAAACTTTGGAAGTAGATGATTGTATCAAAGCAAAGCATCACAGAGGTCAATGGTGAAGAAGATTAAAGTAGAATAGGAAAAGTGATCAAAGGATGTCTTGAGTGAAAGCTGTTGGAGGGTAAACTAGATGTTGCTGAGAGGGAAATGTTTGAATCAGTAAATACACCTAGTGTAGTTATACATTTTCTGATGGTCAAAACTGCTCCCACTGAAGTGAGTTCAAAAATGTCAAGAGATGCAAAATAAAGCCTGCAAAGGGCCTCAGCCAATATGCTGGAAATGACACGTGTTATCTGCTGGGGCTTTCTGATCATAAATTTAGAGCTGGAAAATCTTCACCAACATGAAGAACATACAGCTCAGCCATGCATGGCTTATTGGAACCCCCTTTTTCAGGCAAGCCTTTACCAGAGGACCTGGAGCTGGGTACAGGGTGTTTGTTGGGACTTCAGTGGGAAGACGAGGAGGTACTGAGGGCAGGCCATCACAATCACCATAGAATCTTGGAGTCATAGAATGGCTGGGGCTGAAAGGCACCCCAAAGATTATCCAGCTCCAATATCCCTGCTGTGGGCAAGGACATCTTTCAGTAGATCACATTGCTTAGAGTCCTATCCAACCTGGCCTTGAGCACTCCCAGGGACGGGGCATTTGAACCAAGAAACCAAGGAAGAAGGAGCTTCATATGAGGAGGAGTGCACTTGAATACAGGATTTTTTATTTTTCTCCCCACTGTGCCTGTAAAAAGATTACTCTGTCTTTACAGAATGGCCCATCTGCTCTGCTGGAGGGTGGAAGCAAGTGGCAGCTCAGGACTCCCAAAAAAGTTGAGACACAGCCTTTTTACCTGTTCAGCAGAGGTGTTACAACATTGTTGATGAATGGAGTAGTTCCAAGCTACTGTCCTGGAGTAGAAAGAAGAACAAAACCAAAAGGACTAAGAGGATGAGATTATCTGAATCCATAGACAGGAGTGGGGTCAAATGGGACCATACAGGTCGGTGCTGAGCTGCAGACTGAATGCCTTCTCCTGCATGTGGACGAGCACACGGAGCCTGACCTCTCTCACTGATCTGCCATGTGCTGTGTGTGTGCACAGCATTGAGCTGGAGATCATCTACAGCAGCCTTGGTGGCTGTGGGCTGGCAGAAAGCAGGGAAAGTGAGACAGACAGGACATGAGGAGCAGGAAAAACACGATGTTGAAAATTAGAGGAGAAGAAAAGGTGAAGTGGGAGCTTCTGGCTGCAGCTGCCCTTTTCAGACCACATGGATCACTTGGAACTGGGAATTACTTTCTCTGTCCTTAACCACAAATTCCTGCATTTCTGCAAAGTATAATTTATGGGGAAAATCCATAATTTTTCTAAAGATAGTGCAATTTACATATCATATTTGCATTTTATGACTTATTTGCATACCAATCCCACTTGGTTGCTCCTCCTGCATTTAAAAATTTCAAATATGTTACCTCCATAAGCAAATATTGAACATGTAGTAATAACTACTAAAATCACCATTTCATCACTGGAACATGAACTATTTGCTCATGGCAGGAATATTCAGTAGCCAGGGCTTGCAGGATGTGCAGAAATAATAGTGGCATCAGGAAAAGTTTTCAGAGTGACAACGAGGTACTGGTTTTATAGTCTTCAAAAGGAGTGTTGGCAGTGGCTTTTGGTTGTTGAGGTTGGTGAGAGGAGACTCGCCATGACATCATGAGGGCCTTGGCTTCAGGAGATACTGGCTGGGAGCACTGAGGAGACAGAGAAGGAAGCAGATTTAAGAAACTGTTTTCTACAGCAGAAGAGAGTTCCAGTCTTGAAGGAGAACTGTAGAGTAAAGGAGGGTAATGTAGACTTATTTCTTCTTCTAAGACTAGAAGACTATGATGACTAGCCCAAGGAGGGGATTTCTGTGTGGAGGAGTCTGCCACTGGCCTGAGGGGTGGAAGGGCCCCCAGGAGCTCTAGGTAAAAGGTGGGACTCCATCAAGAAGTGTGACACATACCAATTTTGTATTGGTGGTGGTAGAAGGACTGTGTATTTGATTTAATTTTTAAACAAAAATCTTGCAGTACTGCTGAAAGCAGTATCAACTCTTGGGGCTGCTGCCTGCCTCAGAAAAGAGAGCAGGTTGTTGAATGGAAGGAACATGGTTGTCTCAAGTGGGATTGGGCAGCTCCTCCATGAATTGTGCTATTTCCCACTTGGAACTGAGGCACATGATAACAAAGGATGCTCTGATGAAAAATGAAGAAAGATACCTTCACTCTTTTATTTCATCCACTCTCATCAACCTTCCCTTGCCCTGTCTTCTCTGGCAGTTACTCTCTCATCTGTTTCACCTCCTCTGTTGTTCCTATCTCAAGTTTCACACACAAAGCCTGAGCTTCTTCAGTATAGTGATAAGAGAGTGGAGTAACAAGGGGTTTGAAGAAGAGAAATACAAGCCAGGAGAAAAAAAAATCTTCAATTGAAGAAGGAATGCCATATTGTTTGTCTTGTGTAGTGTTCTTGTTCAATGAAATTATCTCTACAGTCCATAATTAATTCCTTTTTCTTGCAATTACATCAATTAGCATATAACACAGATAAATTGAAGAGGCAGTATTTTGCCTCCAGCAGCCAGCAGTGCAATGCGTTAAGCCATCGAATCATCCATGGTGCTGCAGAACATTTCTCCCTTTGAAAAAAAATTGCCCACCATTAAAGCACTAGCAAAGAAAAATGAGCCAGAAGTTTATGGCAAAGAGGCAGTGCTTCAAATGTACATTTTATGCTGCTAAAGAGAGCCACAGTACTGTGACCAAAATCCCATTAAATGGAACACTTTCTATTTAAATCTTCCCATGACATGATTCTGATATTACTGCACCAGGGAGGCACATAACTGTCAGGCTTAAAGGCTGCTCTTCTCTCCTCCCTTGAAGGGCTCTGCAGACTCAGGCTGTCACTTCCAGTTCAGGATCCCAGGCTAAGTGCCAAACTTCAGCACAGAACAACACCTCACCTCTGACTGCCACTGAGCCCCTTGGCTTGTGTACCTTACCCAGGGAGGCATCAGCAACTTAGTGCTCAAGTGGGAAAGCTCAAGACTTCTCAAGGAAAACTTCAATGCGGTTACCCCTTCCCTGGGCCATCAGCTCTGCTGTGTCCCTTGTGGGATATGGAACTCCATGTGTTATTTGTGGGTGCCTGTTATGGATAGAGTGATGCACTTCACTCATGAAAAAGCAGCAATTTTTTTATTGATATAAACCAGCAATGCAAATGCAACAATGGCTTAAGATTTGTTGGCAGGGTACACCTGGTTATTTACTGCATGGAGGGCAGGGCCAGGCAAAACTATCATGGAGAGTCTCCCATTGAGCTATGAGGTTCAAAAAAGACCCCGTTTTATTCTAAACTCCTTTTCAGGAGGGAGTTTAGGTGCAGCTGGATCCAGACTTAGACCCAGACTTGACCAATGGTTTATAGCCAAATTATTATATGGACACAATCCATCCTTTATATCACTTAGCTAAGATTTAAAATTTGAGTAACTTGTTAATCTGAGAATTACTACTGAGAATCCATTCTGGCAAGAAATCTCTCAGTCTTGAGGAGTAGCCTTGAGAAGTGTCCCTGCTCAAGGGGAGATCCTGGGCTGAAGCTCATGGCTGTGCAAGAGAGCTCAACAGGCCCCTGGCTGTCCGTAGATTATGGAGTAGGGCAATGATTTGGAGTCCTATTTGCTTATCAACTACAGAAGTTAGTTCCTGCCAAACCTGGCTTTGGTCAAACCTTGCCCAGGCCTATGGTGAGGGAGTGGGGGTATTTTGCTCAGATTAGCCCTTGGCTATTGTGTTGTTTTCCAGCTGCCCTGAATCCATTAGGAGTCAGATGCAGCCATCAGGACCAGATTCATCCATCGACACGGATGATAACTGGATGATAACTCGCAGGTATCCCTTGGGCAGGTGTGCAGGAAATAAAGGCCGGGTTTGAGAGATGGGGGAGTACATCCTCACAGTGCCTTACCTATCTTTTTCCACTGGTGGATAGGCCTCTGGCAGTATTAACCTGGTCAGCAGTGAATGGAGAGCAATGGCTCCAACTAGCAGTTTTGGTTGCTGTTTTTGAATCATCCTTCAGGCATTCAAGGCATGCTGTGGTTTCTGACCCGCACAGAGTCATGAGTTTCTCATCATGAGGGACAGCAAAGTGTGCTGTAAGTGTCTGGCATTATCTGAAATGTCACACTTAGCCTTCTGTCCAGGGGCTGGTCCCAATATCTCGGATGCTCTTAATGCTGGCTTATATTAAGCACTTGTTAAATGCGTGCAGTAATCCCAAGTGCAGTGTATACAGACTGGAGTACAAGAGCTAGCTCAGAGGGAAAAAAAAGCTTAAATGTATCTTCATAGGTTGTCATCCTAAGCTCTCCAAATACTGGTGATGTTACACAATACTATAACAGGAAAAAAGAAACATGAATGATAAACTAAAGTCTCAGAAACTAACTTCATCCACTGGCAAGCTAAAATATGCTCCTTTTTTATCATTCTGTATTGGAAGGTCAGCCTTTTTTGCACCCAGTTCAAGAGCTTCAGTGTAATCATAATTTCTATTATGTAGACAGCTATAGCTACATTTTCATATTTACCTAGTTTTTACATAGAAAACCCATCAGATTTGGGATTCCTCATAGAAACAACTATAAATAGCCAGTATATTAACTGGATTGTTGTTTTGGTTAGGATGTTAGGTTTGGGTTTTCATGTCTTGTACCTAGATATTGAATTTTTCTTTTTATCATGGCTTGAGCAGTTTCATTAGCCTTGGTTTTCTTCCATCATCCCAGAATATTAGCAAGACTGAAACAGGGAATTGCTTCCTGGTAACTCTTCAGTGTCTGTCTAGCTAAAATGATTTTACACCTTCCTTGCAGTTCATAGCGGGCATGGTCTCAGAAAGTACATAAAGATCTGAACATCGAGTAAGTTCTACCTCCAAAGTGTTTCTCATATCAGTCCTTAGCAACACCGGGCAGTGCAAAAGTCTGAATTAATGTTCATCTCTTCTTTGGGTCAACGAGACCCCACCATCCTTCCTAATGCTCACTATGTGAGAATTAAACTCTGCTAACCACCCCCTCAACCCCACAATGCCAAATAAGCTACGAGAGATAATATATTCAAAGGAGTAGGCAGGTTAAAACATGGTGTCTGTCAAGTAACTGAGCCCATACTTTGTTGCAAATATTTTTTAATAATTTTCCTGGCCAATGTGACTATTTATCAAAGCTCTCTTTTGTTTAAGTAAGGACTTGCTGCCTCACAACCTGTCTGCTTGGTCCTGCAGTGCAGCCATTTAGCTGAATGTATGACACAAACAGTAATTACTGTGCCAAACCCAACCAGCTGCTGCTAAAAAAGAAAACTCCTGAAAATCTAAGAAACAAAACCACTGGATTGTGCTTAACAGTGCAGAATTAGAAGGTAGAGGTAGGGGAAGCTTTATTCAAGCATTAATGCTCAGGAAAGTAGCAGGGACACTGGAAATGAATGGCAGAGTAAGTAGCACGTTGAAGAAATGTCTCCCCTGAGTTTATTCCATTCCTCCTTAGTGTAGGGTGTTGCCACAGTGTAAGGCACACAGAGAGCCAAACATTCACTTGGAGTGAACAAAGGCCTGTCTCCCGCTGTTGCTTAATGCTGTAACTTTTATTAGCAGCAAGTGACAGCAGTTTAGCCTCCCTTCCTTTTTGTGGATGATTACATTCTTAAGCCGATTGACTGCGGTGACTAAAGGCAGCTGTTGATCCACACTCTTTCCTTGTACACACACAATGGCACACGAAGAAAAGAAACACCAGATTTCTGTGTTCAGGACAGGCTTAAGGTTTTCACTGCTCGAACAGAGGTGAAAAATTGGTTGCTGTACCGGGAGCCTGGGATCTCTAAGGGTAGAGTTTCCACATGCCTAGCAAAAGCAGGTGGGGATGCTCTGGGTTTGGGAGCACAGAACTGACCTTCTCTTAAGTTCCCTTTCTTGTTGCCCCAGATATGGGGGAGAGGGTGGGAAAGGGGGCTACAGTAATAGTATGTATTTGGTTGGATTTGGGCTACTAAGTAGTCAACCTGGGAAAACCCTGACAGAAAAAGGGAGGATTCATGAATCAAGTGCACCCTACACAGTCTTTACACAGAGTCAAATGCAGATGTGTAAGTGGAGTTAGTTTCCTTCTCCCTTTTTTTCCCCATATGTGTTTATACCTAGATTTATTTCCATGCCTAAGTCCAGGCAGGTGCTTTGCTCCATGCTCAGAAGACCTTCAAGAAATCCAAAGTGGCAGCTGTCTTTTCTATTAAGGCTGAGGGGTGCAAGGGCAGTGCACAGGGATGTGGATGGTTTTGAATGGGCAGTTCATTGAACTTGCAACCAACTTTGAGGTTGTAAATAGCACTACTATAGGAAATGGTATTGGGAAAGGATTCCTCATAACCACAAAACAGCTGATAAGCTGGCTCCTCAAGAGGTACTGTCTTTTAACTAACTTGTCTGTGTGAACTGGCACTAAATTTTACCCAGGAGGAAAGATGACAGTGGAAGTGGTGTTGCAGCTATAGTTAGCCAATTAAGCTTTTTTTTTTTTTTTCCCCAAGGAAAAACATGTCTTAGGTGTCACCTTATCTGCTGTAAATTAATGGAAAAAACCCCAATCTCTTTCTACAGGGATTTAGGTGACAAATTTCTTGCTTCAGCCTCTGTTGGCTGCGATGCACAGTAAATACATCAGTTACAGGTCTCAGGAGAGGTTGATCTAACAAGAAGGCTCCTTCTGCTGTCTTATCTCAGGTGAGAGGTAATTTAGTGCTTAAATGAACATCCAAGAGCAAGGCCTCATTTGCAAAAATAAAATACAACTGAAGGAAGTTGTAGGTATGCTTTTTCCTGGTGCACAAACCAGTGAGGTGATGCAGCTGCAGCAAAAAGGGATCTAACTGAAAAACTCAGATCTGCACTTTCCTCCCTGACAAAGCTGTGGGGTATCTGCTTAGGAGCCTTTCTAGCTAACACCAAAAATTCTCCCAGGTGAAATCCAACTGAATGTGTCCAGGATACAACTACAGCTTTTAAAGGGATAGTCATGTGTTTACAAAAACAAAACCAAACCAAAACAAAAACAAACAAACAAACAAAAAACAACAACCAAAAAACCACCCCACCAAAACAAACAAAAAAAAAAACCCACCAAAAAACAAACCAAAAACAAACAAACAAAAAACCCCACTTTGATATCTCAAAATGAATTTTTCAAAAATTATTAAAGCAAAAGGTACTTTTTCCACTGAGAGTCTGTGCCATCTGTTTTACTGCTTTGGAAACTGCAATAGGGAAAAAGTTCCTTTTGTGTGCTAAGAACAAATAAATGCTGGTATCTTTACTACCTTTCGCTCCTCTCTCTCTCCATATAGCTAAGCTCACATCCATACTTGTGTGACATAAAATGATTTATGACATATTGGCCAGACATACAGCTTGCAAACTGATGGAAAAGCTTCTTGATTTTGCTTTGTGCAGTGTTAAAATGGATTTATACACAGTGGAAGAACTTAACAAGGATGACAATTTGATATGTGACATTGTTGTGGTAATTTATTTAGAGGAGAAAACCTAGACTGCATCTCAAAAGCTTGAGTAGGGTTAGATAATAGCTCACTGGTAAACCATATCCTGAGACATGAAAGCACTGCTGGTGTGCTGTCAAATAGGGAAACTCTGTTCAATAATGAAACAGGACACACTAGGGAAGCAGGTGACTTTCCAGGTGGTAATAGAAATACAAGCATGGGTCTGAGTTGGAAAGGTCACAGTCCAGTGGAGTTAGCACTGAGGATGGAAAGATCCTGCTTTTTGTGAAGATGCCAGGAAGTTGCTTGGTTTACAAACACCTTGGAAAATTCTGCACCCTTTCATGGAGTGATATGATAAAATATGTTATTTTAATTTCAAGCCACAAGTACCTGATCATAGTTCCTACAAATCTCTTTTCTGTGTGGATGAGACAGATGATATAAGGTGAGAAAGCGTATAGGTCACAAAACCTCCTGATGATGATAACCATATAAAAAGATTAAAAGCATGGTTCTACTGCCTCTCTTCACATCACCTTCAATCCACCCCTGGTGTATTCAGAAAACTCCACCAACTGTCACATTACCTCAGGTGAAAGAAACTCAGGCTTAACTTCAGCAGCCCTTGTAGGATACGACTGTGGAAGCTCCTTGTCCAAAGAGCTTTCCAAAGCCTTGGGCTACATCAGCAGCTCTGCCTTTCAGGTAGGGGTGGTGTGGTTTACACAATCCCTTTAGCCAAAGCTAGAATGAAGTGGCCTGTCTGGACTCAAGAATGCCACACCACCCCGGGCCACACTGATCCAGGCTGCAGCTGCCCCTTGCAGACACTCTTGTGAATGAGCACACCACCTCCTTTTGCAAGCTGCAGTGGTTTTGCTGCCCATGTGGATGGACATACATCAGTAATCACTTCAATGGGAAACAAAAATCCCATTCTTGGCAGATGCATCTATTCCATCATTCAGAAGGAGCTGCATCTATGTATTTTGGTTATCTCTACCAGTAGGTGTCATGATACAGCAACCTGTGAAAATTCTTGGTGGAGCGGGAGACAAAGCAGTTAAATAAAACTAATAATTACAGAACTTTATTTAAATCATTGGATGCCAGTTGTTAAAAGGGTGGTGAATTTTGCTAGATGCTGCCACACAGACATTACTCTCCTTGTTTTGGATTTGCTGCAAATGAAAACCTCTCTCATTCCCCCCAAAACTTCTTTTTGATGCCTGTGGAATACACCAGTTTCTCTCATTCCAAGAATGGTACCTGCCCTTCAGTGGGACACACTAATAACGGGGTGGGTAAGTGACTGACGAGTGACATTCTCTAAAGAAATTAATGATAACCTCTCCTTTGAAGAAAGAGATTCAAAATGAATGCCTTTTTTGCTACATCTAAGAGCAGTCCACTTAGATATTTTTGTCACACACATCAAAGCACAACTCTCAGGCATGTCCATTTTTGTGATGGCTTTGGTTTCATCCTCCTGGGGGAAAAAAAAAAAAAAAAAAGGCTGTCTACTCTGGGAAATCAATTAAAAGGAACTGTGATATGACTGATAGTCAATCAGGTGCCTGCACTAACGAGGATCACATCCGTTCAGAGCTGCTGCAAATTACAGCGTGACACGAGTTTCCTCTCACCTTGCCAACAGCAAGCCCGGTGCTAATGCTAGACAGGGTGTTTAGTTTTCAAGCTTTTGCCTGCACAGGCATGCTGCATTTGAAGAGTAAAGTAGCAGTGTTTTAAAGTTTGATCTGATTGCTGGCCTGCTGACTTCTCCTGAACACTTCTCCTGCTCCCAATGAAGGCATCTGTTAAATTTTTGAGGGGTTTTTTTTGTTTGGTTGGTTTGCGTTTTTAAAAATTTATTTATCTTAGCCCTTTACAGGCTGCAAAAAACCTCCAAACCCTCCCCTATCACATCACATGAAAGCACCTGTTGCTATTCAGTTAGAGAATAAAAACTGAAGTTCAAAGTCTTATTAGAAATGTCTAAACCTTCCTTTGTCTACCTATGCTTCATGTTCTCAGCAAAGTTCTTACTCTAAGCTTCAGGGATCATGTAAATCTATTCTTGGTGTTTTTAATGATTTTTGAAATCCATATTTTGAAAGTATTCTTCTGTTTTAAAGACATTTGTGTTTACAATTGAATTTCTAGATTCTCAAAGGGTTGATATGAAAAAATAAATGAAGGCTCATTAATAGGATTCCTCAGCACAGATGGAAGCAAAAAATATTTAAGAATACGCACTTCATTTTAGTGAAAACTCCAACCCTGTAATTTCAGTAAAGAGAGAGTGTAAGAACAAACACAGCATGGAGGTCAGGAAGGTACCATGGTACAGGGTTAACCATAAGGAGCCTGTGAGTGACTTCTAGTCAGGCAAGGCTTGATGGAACATTTTAGTCAGACTCACCAACACCCACAGAGAAACCCTTCTGGACCTCTGACCCGGAGGGGCTGATCACCCAAGTCTTACTTGAGCGTTGGCTGATAAGCACTGCCATCTGCAGAACAGAACCAAAACTTCCTAATTGGTAATACAACCTCCCTGCCAAGTGTGGGTTTTACACAGCACACCTCCAGCATGTCACACTGTCACTCTTGAAGGAAATGAGACAAGATCACTACATTATTTTGGTATCTCAAAATACTTTGGGAAGAAGTCTGGTCCCTGTTGAATTCAACAACAGTAAAATATTCATGAAGCAGAGCTACCACAGTGAGCCTGCTTGTCACAACTAGCCCACTTCAGAGTGGTTTACCATTTCTTAGCATTCAAGCTGAATCTACTACTTGGCAACTAAATTTTACAAGTGAACATACCAAATTAGCTAGGATGTTTCAGTGGATGAACACAGAGTCTGTTGCACCCAAACCAAATGCTTGCACTTTTTTGAATTGGAGGAATCTCAATCAGTAATGAATGAGGTTTTTACCTTCATCCTAGAACTGTCAGCCTTCTAAAAAGCAACTTATGGTCAGAGTACTTGGTGCAAGCCTCCCAGCTCAGCTGTGATTGCCGGAAGAGCTACTATAATTGAAGATGTGTTATCAACTGTCCTGCTTTTGGCTGGGATACAGTTAAAGTTCTTCCCAGTAACTGATGCAGTGCTGTGGTTGGATTTAGAATGAGAACAATGTTGATAACACACTGGTGTTCTAGTTGTTGCTCTGTAGTGGCCAGGGATTCTTCACTCTCTCATCCCACCCCACCAGGGAAGAGGTTGGAGGGAACAAGAAGCAGGACAGCTGACCCCAGCAGGCCAGAGGAGTAACACACAACCATCTGGCTCCATATATAATCTGAGGGAGGGAAAAGAGGGACAGCTGGCCTGGATCACTGCTCAGGAACTGACTGGGTGGCAGGCAGTTGCGCCCTCTTTGTGATGTTTGCCAAATCCTGAAGCTATGACTGAGGTGAACACTTCTCATTTTTATAAGGATTTTCAAAGGCCTTAGCCTGAGATTTGCTCTCTGTTTAATGGGTTCCATTTCTTTCTCCATTCAGCAGTGGCCCAAATAACTTTTATTCACAGCCTGGGACAAGATCTCCATCATTTGTAGGTAGCTGTTTCTGATAGTTCATGAATATAAATTTAGAGAACAAAAAGTGTGCCCTCTCAAAAGGTGTGAAGTTGAGTCTTGACTCAAGTAACTTCAGACAAACAGATCTGGGTCTGCAGAGTCCTTTCAGGGGCTGGTGCTCATCCAGGCACTCAATGCCCACTGATTGCTGCCATCATATTTTGCCATTCACACTGTATTACCATAACAATGACATGCTCTTTTTGGTGGGGAGCAAGAGAAGCCTAATGAAAAGTCAGTATCCTTGCTAGTATTCTCATTTTCCCCTACAGAAGAAAATAAAAAGGTGTCCTTTTAAAATGACAAGGGTGGGCAGATGGCCTTTTTTACGCAAAGATCAATTTTCACTGCTTTACATCCTAAAAATGTACCACTTTGCACGATGTACAGAGACAGCTAGTAACCATATTTCCCTCTCAGTTTCTTGGCAGTGGAATTCTCTTTCAAATTCTAAAATATCAGCCTGAAGTCCCAGTGACAGTGACACTAGAACAAGCTGCCACTGGAAGAGTTTTTGAACTACCACTGAAACATCCCCAAGCTGTACACAATATCGAACCTGTATCATTCCAGAGAGATTTTCCAAAAACTTCTCAGCCCAAAAATATAGGGAATGCAGAGCCCAGCCAAAAGGCCACTGGGTTTGAGAGGTTTTCTGCAGCATCATACAGAACTCATAACAGCCCTCTCCTGGGCTAACAGTGAGCCAAGAGATTGGATTCTCTGGGATGCCATCCAGAAGGAATTTAGCAGGCCTGTGGAGTGGATCCGTGTGAACCTCATCATGCTCAACAAGGTCAAGTGCAATGTTCTGTACCTCAGTATCAATATAGACTGGGGCATGGATGGATTGGGACTGGAGAAGGACTTAGGAGTATTGGTGGATGAAAAACTGGGCACAAGCTAACAATGTGTGCTTGCAGCCCAGAAAGACAGACACATCCTTGCCTGCCTAATCAAAATTGTGGCCTGCTCTGGAGTTCCCCACACAAGGAACACATGGATCTGCTGGAGCAGGTCCAGAGGAGGGCACAAAAATGGTCAGAGGGCTGGAACAACCCCCTTATGAGGAAATGCTTAGAGAGTTGGTGTTGTTCAACATGGAGAAAAGAAGGCTCTGGAGAAGCCAGAGAAGCATTTTGATACATAGGAAGGACAGAAGGTGATTTTTCACCAAGGTCTGCAGTGAGAGGACAAGGTGCAATGAGGGCAATGATTTTAAACTGAAAGAGGGTAAATTTCTATGGAATGTAAGGAAGACATTTTTTACACTGAACATAGTGAGGCACTAGAAAAGGTTACTCGGAGAAGCTGTGGATGCCCCATCTCTGGAAATGGTCAAGGCCAGGTTGGATGGGGCTTTGAAAGTTGTCCCTGCCCATGGAGAGTGGTTGGATTAGATGAGCTTTGAAGGTCCCCCACAACCCAAACCATTATTTAATTATATGACTCTACAGAATGTAAATGATTTCGTGTTTACACCAATAAACTTTAGTCAATAACCATGTGGTAGTTTTTTAATTGACCATGATTTCAAGCCCTTTATCATTGTTTGTAAGGCAGCAGAATGGTGAATGGCAGGGACACTAAATGGGGTATGCTGTCTTCTTGACACCTGAGTCCAAGCAAGAGAGTGGATTTACACCAGAGATTTCCCCCCAATACCAGAAAAAAATCTGGACTCTATATACTGTAAACAAACAATACTAATAGTAATTTTTTAAAAAGGAGAAATCATATGATTTTATACTTCACCAGTGAGGCAAATTTTCTAACTCTGCTAGATATTAAGGATTTATATTAAATCTCTAATTTTATTTTTGTTGTTATTTATGATTTAAATCAATTAATATATGGTTTAATATAGTATAATTAGATTGGACATAGACAATAAAAATAGTCTGTGCCTCTCATTATTCGAGAATGGTTCTATGAGTTAAGCATGACTTGCAGCTTGCAATTTTCAAATATCAGGTGCAGCAAATGAACATTGTAAAGGCTGCCTGCTGGCTAGGGCAGTAAGAGCTTTTCTCAGCTAGAAGCTATTTCTCCACAGAGCAAACCCTCCCCTTCCTACTACAAAATATGAGAAGAAATAAATAGGTCAAGCTCATGGTGCTAAAGCACTGTGAGCTGGGAACCACAAATAAAAATAATTTAAAGCAGTTAAACAGAGACATGTTTGAAATATTAATACTTATCCCTCCTATTTTCCCAGTTTTTCCTGCTGCTTTTCCTGCTATGAGTACTTCACTGTGCTGTGAGTGTGCATGAAAAGAAACAGCACCAAGAACTGATTAGCAACCCTACAATAACAAAACAGCAGCCTCACAGGAATAAAGGAAAAAAAATCTGATACAAGTTTCCAGGGGAGTATTAGGAAAAATTTAATTTCAGTTTTTTTCTAAAAAACTTGAAATTTCAGTAAGACTGTTTCTTTTTAATTAGCTACTGTAATTTACCTCCCTGCTGAGTCAAGAAAAGAAAGACAAACCTATCTACATGCTGGATCCTTTTCCCAGCTCTCCTTACACCATAGTTGGCTAACTACAGCAAAGATGTACTCACAAAAAAAATTTATATGTATAGTCACAATAATTAGAACCCTTACACTGTGTTTCCAGACATCATTTAAAAAGGAGCAAAAAAATTTGCATAGAATATCTTTATCCAGACTCTGGGAAATTAACTGAATTATGTGGCACAACACAAAGTTTCTATTCATAAAGCAGTTAGTAATTTTACAGCCTTTCCAGCTCCTTTGTGCTCCTTTGTTCATTGGTGAAAAAGAGATTTAAGCAGGTAGTTTGAGTAGAGGTAAAAAACCATTTCTGCACCCTGTTGTACAACATTCAATTTAGTCCTGACAATGGAAAGGGGTCAATAGACCCAAGCATTCGCGGGCTGCCTGGCCTCAAGCAACTAATTTCTCTTTTTTCCTGATATTTTTTAATGATATATCATGCCACATGACATCATTCTTGGCCAAAAAGAAGTTGGGGGAATTGGGGTGGGGTACATGTCCTAAGTAGCCTGGGGATCAGCTGGGCATTACCACTCCTGGAGGGAAGTGATGAGGGATTACCTCTGCATCCCTTTTTCATTCTTCACTTACTCAGCTTGACCCAGTTTTTTCCCTTGCTTTTGCTCTTTGGATTTTTTCCCTGTGCCACCGTGGGGAAGGAGTGTGAGGGTGGGTGGAGACTTACCTGCCAGCCAGGGACAACACCAAGCTGTATGTGCATTTAGAAATCCTTGCTGCAGGCTTGCTCTATTCTTCTGGCCTGCCACATCTAGTACATCTTTATCTGTTTCACACATTATTCAGAGACAGATTATAAGGCTGTGACAACTGATCTTGTCCAGCACAGACATTTTATATTCTTACATATTTAATCCAGTAACCACCTGTATGACACTGCTTGATTTCTCCCATTATTTCACAATTTTTTTTCATCTGCTGGTGTTTTTCAACAGTACGTGGAGCCCAGACTAGATCCTTACTTCAGGATCTATCAAGATCAGCTTTTCTTCATATAGAAAAACATGTCTTCCTTATGAATATCTCAGAAGAGTTTCAAAGCCAGATTCAGAGGAGCTTCAACAGATTTATGGGGAGCTTTTAACACAGTGCTAGGCACTCCAAAGAAATGAAATTGCTCCTCATTTTCAATGGAGTTTTACAAAAACCTACTTCCACCTACACTGTATTCAACAGGGTCTCAGGCCATTACAGCAAGAATATCCAGTCACTTTAGTATAACCCTGTTTCCCAATCAGTGTTATAGCCACAGTCACATACATGTTCACCTGCTTTCCCTCATTCAGAAAATTTCTTCTCTGTAGAGGATGAGCAGTTTTAGAACTGTCAAATATTTGCTTACCTCTGTAAATTCTTTCTGTAGTTTCTGATACTCACTGTGGTTGGTATGGCTGGTATGGTGGTGTTATACTTCAATGACAGGCAGGAAGGTGCCAGTCTGGATAAAAAGGTTTGGCTCCAGATGTCTTTTCATGTGTTCTGACTCCAGTTTCTCTGCAGCCATTGAAAGCAGTAAACCAATCTGATTAGTTAATAAGCTGGGCAGATTGTCCACTCTCACAATCTGAAGTTGCATCTAAAGATATTACCCACAGCTGTCCATGAAAACTACCATGAAATCAGGGAGATAAGAATGGATGACTGACTTGTCATCCCAGTGTGTGTGTAAGCCTAAAGAGACTCAACATACTCAGACCATGGTCAGGTTCGGTACTTAACTCTGTGGTGAAATTTATGGACATTATGACATTTTCCCACCATCCCTCCCTGCCCAGCAATCCCTTAAAGACTAGAAATCTGACAGGACCACTGACAAAGAAACTCCAGAATAGCTGGGAAGATGTGAGGCTCTCTCAAGAAGGACCAGCACCAGTCTGCACTGATGAAGTTCTGTAGTGAGACATCCACCAAACTTGAAGCACTAGTTTAATAAGGATACTGGATATAAGGCAGCCTTAAGTGGTCATACTCAGTGGACACACCCATGCTGGCAGAAACTGGCCTTATCCTAACAGCAATATTTAGCCTGAGGTAATCAGGCCTTTGTTACAGAAGATGTGGATGAGAGAAAGAAATAACCCTGAGGTTGTTGTTGGGTGCCTGAGCAAGATGTTATCCCTTGTGCTTTTACTGCCTTGGAAGGTTCAAAGCAGACACAAAGTGGGTGGATCTGAGACCTGGATTCAAGAGGACAAATTTAGTTGCAATGTTTGGATCTAGATTTGCACATATAAAAATAGACAGAGGTTTATGGTCTCTCCTTCACAGGATAGGTCTGAATTTCAGTACCCTCTTAGAAGAGGAAGTTAAACCTGTAATTGAAGCTGTGATTGTTTCAAAGAAGAAATTAATAAACCCAGTACTTAGGAGTGGAAACAGCTCTAGAATAAAAACTGCCATCTATCTGATGGAATTTGGTATAGACAAACCACTTGAGGACACAGTTACTGTTAAGCATCTGTATGACACTTTAGAGGACATCAATTGCTCCTGTGATTGAAGAAGACCCTAAATATTCCACAGGCAGCACCCAGAAGAAGAGGATATGTGTAGAGGACATATTGTGGAAGACATAGACAACTATCAAGGTAGGCTGGGAATGGAGCTGAAAAAGGGGGAAACTACTCATGGGCCTTGAAGGTTGTGTGGTGACCCCAAACTTCCCTACTTTTCCCTCAAGAGAAGGAGGAATTAAGGGAGAAGAAAGAGGAGTCAGAGGGTAGAACAATGAATTAAATTTCTTACCTCCTTGTCCTCTAGCTTTTTGTCCTTACCTGGATTTAGCAAAAGAGCTTGAAAAGTGGTGAGGCTGCTCAGCTGAGGACTCCTGGCTGGCAAACAGCCCCTTGGACGAACTGCTGGATGCTGCTTTGCTGGCAGTGTGAGGCACACTGCCCTGCACAACAGGACCAAGGAAACTTGGAAGCCTAGGCATAGCTGCCACTCTTGTCTGGGGAAGACGTACGCCAGAGCTTTTTTTGGGTGAGGACAACACAGTGACCTGGCACAAAGTACCTGCTTCATCCTTTCCTGGCATGCAGGAGACAGGAGAGAGTGTAGATATTTGAAGGTGGAAGAGAGGAAAAAGGCTCTTGGGTCTGAAGGGTCTTTTGAATTCCTGGTGAGACAAAAGCCGAGGCAACCCAACATCTAGGGCAGAGATGAGATGTCGGCTTTCAGGGGCACAGGGAGATGATGTAAGAAACAAACACACTCCCAAGTGATGGGCAACAATTGACAGGGATTTGCAACAATATTCTCATATGCAAGAATAAGGGCCTCTAAAAAGACATCCAATAGTTTTTTAAGAACAAATCTAGAGTGGCAAAGTGGTGTTCCCTCCTGCCAACTTTAAATTATATATGCTAATTACTCAAGCCTACTGGATCTACTCAGTAATATTGAGAAATGATATTTGAGGGGCTGCATGAATTGAACTGGAAGGCCCTTTTCCCTGTTTAAAGATCATAATACTTATAGCTTTAAATGCTACTTGATTTAAATGTCATAATGTTTCACAATCATGTATTTAAACACAGAAATCTGTTTATTTACCCAAACAAAACAGAGGAAATGATTCCAGCCCTCAGGTTTTGAATTCTCATTTAAATACGTGAACATGAGTCCACAACTTAGAGATGTTTGTGTATCTATGTACCTCCAAAATACTCATATTTCATAGGCTTTTTCACATTAATATTCACCAACAGTATCACAAAAGTTCTTTTTCTTTTACATAACTGTAAGCAACAGTAATTCTAGAAACACTAGAGAAAAAAAAAGCATAGCAATGTCCACAGTTACAAGAAAAAGTGCACATTACTTGGTCACAATCACAGTCATTACTTGGAAAACTATATGTAACAAGTAGATATAAAATATCACTGATGCCTTAAACTCATTGTCAAAAACGGAATTACATAAAATTTTGTACATGAAATAAGGCAAATTTAGGAATGCACAAGAAACTTGTTATTCAACAAAAGCTAAACAACAGAACAGATAGTACAATAAGCATAAACTAAAGTACCTTTTTCTATATACTTAAAAAGAAGCCTGCCATAGTGCACAAAGAAAACACCATTAATGTGTAATCAATATTATAAAATAAGAAATAGAGGGTTTGGGAAGAGTGGGGAAGGGGAGAGAAGAGTTTTATTATAGTTGCAGCTGCATCCACTTACAGTTTTGTACAGGTTTTAGCTAGGCCTGGGAATTATACAAATTATACCAGAAGTGTCAATGACCTTCCTTGGTAAGAATTTTGTTTAAATTAAGGAAAAAAAATAAATACACACAAGAGTGCAAATTTTCAGATTGTCACTTGCAACCTCTTAACATTCATCATCTATATCCAATCACAACTAGAGGGACTTGTATAAGACAGCAGCAGTGATCATGGAGTCAGATGAGCTCACCATAAGAAATCAAATCACCTTTTTTTTCTCAACGATATGTCTTTTTTAAAAAACACTCAACTCTTTATTAATTGCTAATAAAGCTGCAATATATTACAGAATGGAGTTGAGAATGGCATGAATGCAGGAAATGCATACTTCCTTCGGAAGGTATCCCATAGATGACAATTTACAGTACACAGGGGGGAAATTATCCAGCATCAAGAGTTACTTGTTGTAGAAAGAATATGAAGTTGGGAAGAAGGGATAGCCAGGGATTCAAGAGAGGAAGGGGGGACTTAAAATAGCTCCTCAAAACATTTTCAGGACCAGTGAAAAAGTTTACCAAAGTAAAAATGAAAAATCTTGAATGAAAACAAAAATCTTTTGTTTCGTTTTTTTATAAAAATTACATTTTTTTAAAATACAAGATCCTTTTAATTGCAATTGTGCCCTGTAGCAACAGGACATTTGGCAATGTTTTGCCATATACTGCAGCTTTAAGTCCAATGAGTCAGTATCACATTCCACTAATATTGCACTTGGATCTTGAACCACTTGTTTTAAAAAACCATCACAGCATCTTCTGTTTCCTCCACTTGTTAGAATGAGTTAATTTCTAGCCACTTTTTCGATATTTATGCTGACACACTAAAACAAAAGCAATAGGCTGGACACAGTAAAGTACCTCAGAAATACCAGAGGTTGAAGTTCACTTGAAGCACCTTAACACATCACTTTATGGATCAAGAATAGTGTGGCATTATGGTAATTAACTCTCCTAAAAGACTGTGCAGTAACTGAAGTGTGTGCTCTGGGAAATCAAAATGTCATTAGTGGAAATTCTGAGAGAAGACCAGGCCGGTGTGAAGGTCACATGACTCAGTTCTGCTGCAAAATAAGGTTTTCCAGTTCGTCTGCAGAGCGCAATAAAAACGCGGCTGATTCTCGGTACCCCGCCACAAGCTGCCTCACTGCGTTTATTTCAGTCGGACTCAGCTGCGGCCTGGAGCTGGAACTGCTGGAGGATCCAGAGCTGGTTGCTAACTGCCTCTTCATACTGAGATCTGTTGGACCTGCAGACAGCAAAGGGAAAGAAAGGAAGCTTCAGATCTGCTGCCAGAGATGTTTCACAGGTTTGTAGATACAAATGCAGAGTAACAGGACCTGCTCTCAGCTGCAAGTAGCAGAAATAAGCAATAAGTGTTCTGTTACTGCTTGCCCTGACAGGAACCACAGTAATTTACATTTATGTATCACAGACCCCACTTATAAAACATGGGGGACAAGTCCACTGCCAGCAGAAAATTACCCTGCAGGGGCATATTCCAACAGTGTGAGCCACTTGCACCCCAAACATTGCTCTAGGATCTGATGACAGTGATCAGGCAGAAGGTTCATCTCCTGCGCCTCCCCCCAGCTCCAGCTGCCATCATAGACTTCATGGCAATATGCACACTTGCAATTTTTATCACAGAAAATCCAACTTATGTTCTCTAGACAGCTATTTCCACATTTTATGCTTCAATCAGCATGTGGCCAGATTGAATCCCTTGCAGACGTAGATAAATGGTCACCCACATGACTTGCCTGACGCTGTCTGATCACTTACATAAATAGCTACTCATGAATGAGATTAGGCTGGTGACAATCTGGCTCCCACAGTGAGGAGCACACTATCATCTGTGAGGGCTGCATACAGCTGGCAACACATTGCAAGGATCTTGTAAGGCCAGAACACTGACAAGAGATTCTGCAGCAATCACCATGCTGTTGTATTGGCAGCTCACAGCAACATGCTTAGCACTTTTCTTCAAAAAATATTCTCAAGACCATGAATACCCCATATAGAAGACAGCATTCCTGAGAGCAGTCTGTAGGTTACTGTGACTGGCAAAACATCTGCCATCATGAACTTTGGCTTTGTGTGGAATTTCCCTGGCTGTTTGATCAGTTATTAACCAGCTAAGACACATGGTGCTTTAATGAAGTGTTTGTCATTTTCACTTAACCCATTTTTTTCTTCCTAGAGCGTAAATTTGGACAGGTCATATTGGACTGAGGACTTTTTTGAACATATATAGAAGGATATAGATGGCAACTATACCTATTAATCAGTATATTTTGTGCACATCTGGGAAATACTGTTCTCTCATTTTGGCATCTATACTTCTGGAAGGCAGAAGAGCAGACTAGCCTAATCCTAATCTTAATACTCCCCTGAAAATTGGGATCAATCTATCTAAAGCAATGTATCTTGCTTTCCTGCAAGAAAAATGTCAACTCTTCAATTTGATCAGGACAATATATGTCAATGCCAAGGTTTTCCAACAAAGACTGGAATAATTTTAAAATTTAGCATATTCAACTGTAGAACACACAAGAAACTAATTCATACTCTGGAGGTTTTCCTAAATAATCCCACAAAATTTATAAGATTCAAAACCACAGATTTGCAATTGTAAGCACTAATGGAAGGGGATGACTGATTTCCAGAAGCTGAAGATCTGGTCATAAACCTTATTTCATTTTCTTATATGTCTGTGCAGAGGTACATTTGAGACGACAAAAAAAAATTTGGAGATTGCCATGGCCCCACAAAAACTGAAGTTAACAAAAAAGCTCCCTTTGACAGAATAAAAGCAAAACTGGGACTATGAAAAGAAACTACTCAAACAGAAAGGCTCCTATTAGATCTGATTTCCTACTACACAACTAGAATGAGCAGCACTTAGCCTTACAACTTGTATTATCTGGTTTTACACTGGTATAAATGAACTGACTTTTAAAGGACTTCCAGTGTACAAAGGATAAATTAAGCACAATTAGCTCAGTGAATTTGTTTCAGTGTGACCTCATGCTGCAGGAAAATGATGACTGAAGAAGCTCAGAGGATATTTTTAAATAAAATCTCAACCCAGCACAGGGAAGAATGGTATACCAATCATAATGCCAGTTGGGTTGAATGGTTGTAAGAAGTCATTGAAGACTTTTATATTTATTGAGGCAGTAGTGAAAAAGCTGCCACTGACATATTGAGGGCATTGTGCTCCATGTGAACCTACGTTAACTTTTATGTTCTTTCCTTGACTTTCATTCATGTCACTGCCAAAAACATTCACACACACACACACACTCAATATCTGGCAGAACAGAGACTCTGCAGTAGAGCACATCATTTTATGAAATGTAGCTGAAGGGCTTTTCTCATTGGTAATCCAGATTTTAAGTGACAGAATAGGATATCAGTTTATGTCACTCATAAATAAAATATACATGGAAATGTGCTCGGCCATACCTCTCAGGTTTCCCTTACACAAACTGATGGTGCACTAATCTGAAAGTAAAACTAGAAGACCAGATATCCATCATGCACAAATCAGTGTAAATCTTCACAAGTCTATAGGGTCACAGTTATTTACATAGTATGAAGATCTCACTGGCTCTGTATTCCTAGATGTCTGGATTAACTTTCACAAAGAAAGTTCTTAATTCTTCAGAATATTTATCTTTGCATCCTGAAGGTACTGGAAAAAGCTGGATGGCAGTCTGCATACAAAAGGGACAATCACAACACAAAAATCCTCTTGGTCTGAGAGATTTCTGTTGTGTCAGAGCTCCTGTATGCAAAGAAAATTAGATATCTCAAATTCTAACATACCCAGCTTCTTCAAACTACTTGGTGGGTTTATTTTTTTTTTTTTTTAATTTCCATTTACTANAAAAAGCCATACTTCATGTGGAGATAAGGATTTTAGCTCTTTTAATTATGTTATGTGACCCCTACATCTCACCTCTAAAGCTTACCTATGACAAGCTTTATATCTGGGAGAACACCTCACTCAGAGATTAGTCCCAGAATGTGTTATATTGGTCTCAGCCTTTAATAGCCATGATAGACACTCACTGGCAGTAATAGAGATTCTCAAAGGTCGGCCAGGCTGCTAAATACTGAAATATTGTAACTTATTTGTAACTTCATCAGTCATACCGGGTCATTTAAAAACTAAGGTATAAGTGCAACCTATAAGTTGTAGAGCATTCTTGTACTGTAGATTTTTCCTGTGTAATTTTATGCAAATCAGCTATTGAAACATGGAAACCTAACCTTACTCATACCTACCACATCTCTTTAATCAGAAAAATAAATCACAGCTATTCTGAAGGCTTAAAATAGCTGGTTAAGAACACTTCATCTACATCTATCTCCAGAAGCCATCACTACAGGTTACTAAATCTGGAAAAAGCTCAGCAGCCTCACCATCATGTATTTTAGTAACTATCTTTACTATTTTTTAGTGTATTTAACATTATTAATTAGGCTGCCAGTCCTCACAGGAACAAGAAAGTGTATACTTGCAAAGAGGGAAAACTGAATATTTTTGCAATGAATTTTGCATTGTCAGGTTCCTCCAAGATGTTACTGCACATTTTAGCATACTTCTTCCTATTCTGGAGGACTTCAGGACTATGAAAAATCTTGATTGCAAACATTATCAAGTCCACAATGTCTGTTGAGCAAGCAAAGATTAAGCATATATCACAGAGATTAAGACAGGAGACTTATTTCCATTTTTTTCTCTCTCAGTGCATATTGCCATAACAAGAAATTGTCACCTTCTATGTTTTTATAACAGCACAACGTTCTCACAAGCAGTGGATTAAACAAATTGTTGGGACAGACCTTTTCTTTTATACTATTTCAGAAGACTATTTTTCCTCTGCCTCTTGTTTAGGCCACCTGATTGACACTTTAACATTAGAATATTTTTGATTTACTATCTCTGTCTAGTTACATTGACCTAATTTCCCCTATGATGTGCAATTGTTCTTGTTAGAACCACATCAGGCTCAATATGAAAACTCTAAAAACCCACTCTTCATGTGCTAGACAAACATTTATCAAATTAGCTGCTAGAAATGTCTGCCACTAAACACACTGTGGAACAAATGGCTTTTTCTGTAAATTACAAGACTTTAATGGAACTAGTTATTGCCTCATGCACTACTCATTACCAACATGATTTATATCAAATTCCAAAATATGGGTCAGATGTAGATGTGCTGATACTGATTGTTTAGACACTATCAACTGTCTCAGAAAAATTCCCTTAAGAATTGTATGTTGTCACTGGGTAGCTACTAATCTTATAATTAACAACTACTGAAAGAATAATAAATGTGTCAGTGACTCTCAAAATGGTTATCACTATTGTAGATAATAATGTCTAATAAAAAATAATTTTTAAAAGCTTTATGTGCTTAAATATCTACATGTTCATTAGTAGTTAAGCAACATTTTCTTCAGTGATAATGCAAAAAGCAGTGACATTATTTAGAGAAAAATACATTTGCCCATGCTTTGAAATCTCTTGTGTTTATCTTTTCTATTGCACCTATTCTCCTCTCCCATTTTTTTTCACCATGAGTGGCTTTAGAGAAGAGGCTGGACTACATCCTTATATACTCCAATAAAACTAAATAGAACAAAACCTATCAAAGCATGCTACTTTTTATTTCAAATCAGATGTATTTCTTGTAAGAATGCTTTATTGTGATATTATGTATCTGTCAATGTTTCTTTTCCTCCTGCCTTCAAACATAGAGCAGATGTGCCCAAAAGTATTGTTTGAAGTGCCACAAGAAATCAAGAAAACAGGGACTGATAAATTGGACCTTTTAAGCTTCTTTCTCCCTTCTACATCTCCCCCTCTGGAAGACACATCTTCTGCTACTTTAGACAGCAGGCAAAAAATGCTGTCTTGCCTGAGGAAAGTGATACAAAAAACACAGAAATGCCTACAGCCATCATTCATTTTCAGTGATCAGGAAACACAGTGGCCTGTGATTAAATGAGTAGGTGAGATCCTTCCAATCCACCACAGGAGATTAATTATGAGGTGTGTACTGTGTTGCCTTAACAGTTGTCACCTCAGCTTTGCACAGAGGCAGGAAGGTTGGATACTGCCCAGTACATCTGCAGACATTCCATTTCCATCCCTGTGGTGGGAATGGAGTAGTACTTGCCTGTGCCACGTATCTGACAATTTGAAGAGGATGAGGAAGGAAGAGGAGGAACGTGGGGGAGATCTTAATAGAAAATTCAGCCAGCATTTTCCAGCAAGAAATTTCCCTTTGCTAAAATATAGGTCAAACCATTTAACTTCTCCCAACACCACCTTTTGGGTTTTTAAATGGGAGTACACATACTGTCCCAGGTTCCTTACTCTGTCACACTTGATGTATTTCTTCATGCTCCCAGCTCTGTGTTAGAGACAAATTATGCTCTCTTTTCACCCTCTCCACTTTGATGTTATCAGGGTAGCACTGAGAACACAAAAGACTGTGCCAGAATGGAGGTATAAAGAAGACCTGGAGAAAGGAACTCCAGCAAAAACCCCATTCAACCTCTACATCCTGGCTAGCCAACTTGTGAGTAACCCACTCAGCACTTCAAAAACTAGCTACATATTGGATATTCTCATCTGTTGTTTTTTTTCCCCTAGTTTGCCACCAAGAACATCACCAAGTTTATCACCACTATCAATCATGCAAGTGCCAAGATTTTACAGAAGGTTACAACTTGACTCAACTTTATGTTGTGGAAAGGAGGGACCTTCCCTGCTGTTTCATGAGCAAGTGGACAAGAGTGCTCAGTATTGCTCTCCCTGCCACAGGTCAGCACAGTCATGCTGATCCTCGGAGGTCAGCAGCACCTGCTCTGGGAGATTCCCCCAGCTGCTCTGTTGTCTTCAGCAGGGCTGCACCATCTGGAGGATGCACCAGGATGCAGAAGGACCAGGACCAGGAAGGCTAAATGGCACATGTTTAAGAACCCCAGGGCCAGGATTTGCCATGATATGAACATAATGGGATTCAGCTGAAGAACCCACCTGAGCTGGAAGGGGACTGGACGTTCGTGGTGCCTGGGATGCAGTGCTGAGTTGTGGCTGTGGTGGAGGTAGGCTGCAGATCTGTGGAGAGAAATGGAGACACAACACTTTGCCTTACTGTGACATGAAGGCATGTCCTGCATGGCCATTGCAACGCAGAGTCTGAAACATCCTCTTTTTATACACAGTAGGAATTCACTGACATTTCTGGTTAGAAAGCCAGACAATGATGCAAAAAAACCAGATCCAAATCACCTCTAGGCAACCCAGCTATGGCAGCAGAAACACATTCCACCACTCTTAGAGAAAATGGACTTCAAGAAATGAAGCAACTGTGAAGACCATGACTCCAAAGAGCCCAACATGACTTCAGAGGGTGCTGACAGTCATCAGGAGATGGCACACAGCAACCTACTGGACTGAAATACATGGGAAGACAAGCCAATCTCACTGCCTCAGGAGATGCTCAGGTTACATCCAGGGACTTCAACAGCTCATGGTGGTATCAAGAGATTTTGCTCCCAACATTATTTCTTGTCCTCACCCTCCTGCCCTCAAGCTGGACATTTTTTCTGAGCTCAGTCCAGGAATGATAGAGGGGGGACAGCTGAAGCCTTTGTGGCTGGCTAAGGGCTGACAGGTGACTTTATTAACATTCACTGAGCTATTGCACCTTGGAGGTTCTCCATTCAGTTCTATAACAGGAACTGCATCAGCCTTAAAAAAGAGAGCTGTGGAAATCCACACTTCTTAGAGTAGCTCTCCTTTACCATCTAAACAAATCAAACATACCTTGACCAAAGGCTTCTCCCCAGCCCATGTACAGGCTGACAGAGACTCTGTCAACCCACAAAATTGCTTGGTGAATGTTTCCAGCCAGTCTGGATTGGCCCAAAAAGTTTAAAAGGAGGGGGAAAAGACATCTTGGTGCTGTAAAACCAAGCCTTTTCCTTCTGTGCTTTTTGCCAGCCCATAATAAAGGAGGGGTCATTGCACAAGCTGCTACATTCTGTTTGCTCATATTGAGCAGCTTCATGAGGACTTGCCCCATGTAGTTGTGTGAGGAGCTAATTATGGCTCTGTAATTAGCCATGTGGAAGGACAAACCTCCCCATGTGGAGGGAAGCACTGCAACAGCAGGCAGAGAGAGGTCCCTGAGCCAGAGCCACCAAACAGTTGGGCGAACAGATAGCAAAGTCTGTAAGGGCAGAGTAGGAATGAACTTTATATGGAGGAAATAGCCAAATTAAATGAGTCACAGAATATAAAATACATACATCAGCTGGACTACTAGACAGAGAGTTAATTGGACATTAATTATTATATTACTGTGGGGGAAGGTCCAGAAACAGGTAATCAAGCAGTGAGTTTTAGATAGCTATTGCAGCTATTCCAACTTCCTTTTTTTCTGTTTAAGCAGATACAAAAAAACCCAGATCATATTTGTTTCTACACACATTCTGACTGAGGTGCATATTTGTTTTTACACCAGGAGAACATCTGTAAACATGACAAGAACATTTGATAGGTTACTATATTGAAAAGGAATTGCATTTTTAAATTAGTTCTTAGCTCCTGAAAACAATGCGCAAGTTAATATCCTGTTCTCCAGAGAGGTGTCTCATTAACCATTTTAACAGCCTTGCATATGTTTGGAACAAGAGTCCTTGAAGCAGTGTAATGACTGCAAACAAGGGTCCTATGAGGTCTGTCAGGAGGGCAATGGTTACCCCTGGGAGCTGCAGCTCCAGCCACTCCTCTTGTTTACCAATGGACACATCAGAGGGGACTGACAGATCTCACTGGCCTCCAAGTCCTCCGACTTCTCCTGGAGGGAAACCAGCTACCAGAGCAATTTACCCTTAATATCCAAGAGATAATTAGGTTGGCTCCTGGTTGGTTTTGTGTCAGTGAGACTAAGGAATGGATGAAGTTGCCTTTCCACAACTTTCCTAATGAACTTCCTGAAACAGCAAGTGGATCACAAATCATCAACCTAACTAGACTGTCAGCATCAACAACTGGTTTCCAAGTCCTGGCACACCAAGACTTTTGGTTCCCAGAGCTTATGTACTTTGGCTTCTGTGGGATCCCTGTGGAGAAGACAGACACCTTTGCACAACTTTCCAGCTGTGCACAACCATATGGGAGAAGTGCAATAGCTTACTGGCCTTTCAAAGTAAAAGGACACACAGACAAATTTGTCCAGTGCAAGTAGGGAAAGGCAAGGAAGAAGAAATATTTGAGCATATGTCTGTATACAAACCTGTCTTGAGCTTTAATTGTGAAAAAAGCACTGGAGTCCTCTATGTTAAAGGCACAAAGAAGATGTGCCTTCTGATCAGAAGGCAAGACGAATTGATGGCATTTAATTTGTACATCATTTTTTAAAATTGCATGCTGAAGCGACATAGAATACTTTTGCCTAAACCCCACAATTCACTGCAAAATGGGAGTTATGAAAATGTATCCTATTACAAGAAGCTTGAAGGGAAAAACAAGTACACAAAACAGTTGTGATTCCTCACGGTTTAAGATTATATAAACCAGGACAATATTGATGGCTTATGCTGACAAATAACACATGGAGAGCTTAATCCTACTCTTAGCTGGGTAAAAGGGCAAATGCCAACTGTTTTCAGTGGGAACTGGTTTAGATCCTCTCTGGACATAACGTAAAAGACAATTTTAAAGTTCTTGTGCATTTTCACAAAAAAAAACCCAGATTTCCACAGCTTGTCTTACTATTATGAAAACATTTGATCAGAGACCATATTCAGTGTCTCAGATGTGCTCTTCACGTGTATGGAAACAATTGTAATCATCATTCACTCTGAGTCAAAGACTCTTGACACCTAAAATATTATCTATTTAAAAACTTTTTAAAAGCTTAGCACTAATCATCCACAGACCTTGAGAAGCTTGCAGGCAGGGGTTGAGGAAGAGGATGTGACTGAAGGTCCCCAGCACACCACATTCCAAGAACTCCTTGCAGGCTGCAGCGCTGAGAGCATTTTGAAAATTGCTGAGCATGCCAAAGGTAGAGGCTGTAGCTGAGCAATTATCATCCAGCCTAAGTCAGCCCCTCCACCTGAGCTGGCACTCTCGTCAGCCAGAGAGGGATCAGCCAGGGCAAAACCTCAGGGATTTCTCCATCCTCAGAGACACTTCTTTAAATATAGTCCTGGGAGTCAATAAAACCTCAGGCCTCCAGAGTAATCACATTTCTCTGACAGAGAGACAATGCCCTTTTTATCAGACGGGTATTGCTCTGCATTTGCACAAAATCAATATGACGGATAATTTCAAACAAATACTACAATTTGCTTACTTTTTTTTTGTTAAAAAAACATGCCAATGTAAAAAGAAAGGAGTATTGTCTAAATAAATGACACCACTTGTTTTTTTCAGAAGGATACACGATCTCATGGTGACACATATTTACCTTATCATTTTTAGTGTAGGGTATAAATGAATATGCTGATTTCTCATTTAACACTTGGTATGCCAGATCCTTATCTGCAGTGAATTAAAGTAGCTGGTGAGACCATGTAACAAATCTATGTCAATTCATTTGTGTTACACAACATGGAGTTGAGTGTTTTGAAACTTGAGCCAAAAATATACCAATGGCCTCGTTTTGTGATCAGAGAAGGAGAAGACAGTAATGACAAGGTCCTATAAGTTATGCAAACCATCTAACCTGGTTTGGTTTTTTTTTTACTCTGCTTTGTTAGTGGCTTATGGTTCAGTCTTGCCCTATTGTGTATTAGTCCCTTGAAACTGGAAAAAGACTAGTATGCAGGGGAGTAAGTATTTTGGTCAGCAGTAGCTGTTTGCAGGATTGCGCTCCTGCTCATTATGTGATAATAGCCTATGGATATTGAGCCCCATGGACTAGCTTTCTGTACGGCAGGGGGAAACACACATCGGCACACATACACACAGGCACAGTTTGTAAGGAAACTCACCACTGCTAGAAGCATCATTGAGATTTAGCAGCCCACCTCCGAGCCCTCTGTAACTATGGTAACTGTAGGTCCCGTTGCCGTTGATGTACAACACCTCCTGCGTGCTGGAAACAGCTGATGTTGAGTAAGTGACCTGGGCTGGCTCCTGTTTGCATTGCTTGTCAGCTGGAGCAGCCTCATCCTGCAAAAAAACAAGAAAAGGCTTGGAATTACGGCTCCATTTCACCCTGCACGTGAAGGTCTTTTCCATTGTTAAGATTCTACATCTATTGCTTTCACAATGTTAAACAAGCACAGATATGTTTCTGATTGACCAAATATCAGCATAAAAGAAACAAAGCAAATAAGCAAGAATACAGGTTTCCTAAAAATCTGAGAATATTCATTTGTTTGTGCTCCACAAACCAATCATACTGTTTCTCAAAGGAGAACATGTAAACTCTCACCCTGAAGAGCTCACTACAAATTTGAAGTCTTCTTCAAATCCCAACTCTGTCCAGAAGTAGTGGGATAGGAAATAGCCATTTCATGAGTACTGGAGTGACTCTTACAAGTCAGAAAATCCTGTATTTCTTGGTAAGATAAACCAATACGGAAAGCACCAACTACTTATTTTGATGTATTAGTTGCAGAAATGACAGAAGGAATAGAGGAATAGAATAAAACTGCATTTCTACATTTGGAGAAGTCTGAGTGAGTGTCCTTCCACACAAAGCCTATAAAGTAGGGATCCATCAGTATGTGACTGCTCATCCTGCCACAGCGACCTCAGTGACACAAAATCTGATTTAGTCTGTATGTATTTCAACATTTTCTTTGTTTCTTGACTTTTTATATGGGTTTGATTTTACACTCTCATTTGATGAAAACATATTTCAGTGTTTTCAAATAAAATGGATCTATGAAAGTTTTTTTTTTTTAAAGGATCTTTTCAGAGGAGTTAACTGAAAAAAAAATCTGCTGAAATTACCACTCCTTTGTGTAGGATTTTTGTCTATTTTATGCATCTCTCCTCTGCACAAGCCTTTTAAGGTTCATAAATATATCAATTTTATTAAGAATTCTATAAAATATCTGAAACCTTTTTTACAATTTTTACTTGGAGAGATCAAATAGTTCAAGCAGTGTCCAGTCTCTGTGTTGAAGTAAAAAGGGTTGTGAATCCTGTATGCAGTTCTTGGTTCCACTTCTCAAAAAGACACTATTGACTTTTCTTAAATGAAGACATCCCTGTCTTGCAGGTATTTATTGGTGAAAGAGACTTTCACCTGAAGTACAACTGAGATAATTTAGGAAAAGGGATATATATTATTAACAGAAATTTTAATATTTAATATGGAACACTGAACCATCAGACAATCCCATAACCAAAAAGAATGGGGCCTCTTTGGCAGTAATATGAGCTAAGGCAAAACTTTACATTTTTTAGAGAGTTGGCCAAAGTGGTGTCCTAAGCATTTTCTTAAGTAATAATAATCTTAAACAAATGGCCAGAATTGCAATGCATTTTTGCCAAGAATTCAAATTTAATATCATTTACCTTTTATCTCCAAAGGTCATTGATGTCTCTTATGAGAGAAAATATATTATTTTCTCAGAGAATATTCATAGTAAAGTAATCTCATAACTCACAGTAAAGTTCCATCTTGGCAACATAGTTTAACTCATCGTCCAAAATTTTAACACTCTTAAGACTCAGATGTTCTGCCTCCTTATGTCTAAAACTAAATGATACTTCCTGCCATAGATTCACTCAGAGCCTCATTTTTTTTCACAGAGCTCAACAGCAGAACTTCTCCAAAACTATCAAGAACTAAACTGTGTTCAAGGGGCACAGTGCAAACAGGACTAACTCCTATTTTAGCTGAGCAGAGTGCCTCAGGATTGATCTCCTTATCTTCGCTGTCCGGAACCCACAGATTGCTGTCCCTGAATTTAGATGTCCTCCAGAGCCCCTCTAGTCAGGGCACTGCAGCCCTAAAACTGGAAGTGTCTTGCAGAGCAGATGCACTGAGCTCCTGGCAAAGCCCAGAAGGCAGAGCTTGGCTGGAGGATGCAGCAAGGGCTCTTGGTGCACCCTGGTGCACACCAGCCCATGTGTTCCGGAGCACACAGCCAAGAAGTGGGAGACCAGAGCTCTGGCTACTCGTCAGTACATGGTGAAGAGGCGGAAAAACTGGGATGCAGGGTCTCTGCTGGCAGTGGTGAGGAGGGGACCTGAACTCAGAGCGGCCATCTCCTAGCAACCAGGCTCCAAGCAAAGCTGCGGTGGGAGTCGTCGCTGAGGCTGTGCCACCGTGCGGGAAGCAATGCACAATTCACAGAGACAGCACACAGAGAAAAGGGAGCGTGACTCAGTTCCCCCTCACAAGTGCTGCCCAGGGAGGAGGCTCCCTTCCAGCTACTCCCTAACACAAAATCCACAGGTGGCTTTGAGGTCAGAAAGCCAAGGCTGGAGCTGTGCTACTGAAGGAGGATCTTCATACAGAACTAATCATAGCCCTACAAAACACTGTGATGTGCCATGGGATGGGGCTTGGGGTGGAGTCTGGGCACTCCTCCCGTGGAGAAGGCATTCTCAGGGAGGCTAAAGGAGTGGAGGATGATGCTGAGACCAGGACTCCTGTTCTGCACATGAATCTAATCTCTTGGCCACAATGCAAAAGGAGGCTGCCTCAAAATATTACACATCTCTTTAAAGAGCACACTGATCATGTGTCCCTAAATTATTAGTAAGTTGCCATACATTTCAGGCTTTAAATCTGATCCTTAATTAAGTGTTTACCTCAGTTTTCATGATAACTACATGCACAAATAGGGCAGAATTTTTGTCAAGCTTTTCCTGAGTAGGCTCAGGAATCAGCTCTGCTGGTAGAATTATGAACCATTAGCCTGGTCCCATGGGCTTAGGTGTTGCCTCTCATACATTCCCCTGGGATTTAAGCATTTTTTTGGAAATGTTTTGAACTTCAAAAGGCAAAGTTGTCCCATTTTTCCTTGCAGCCATACCAAGGATAAAGAAGCCAGTCTGTCTTTTTGGGGGGGAATGGAGAATATGAGTATCATATTTATTTTGGTACACATGAAATTCATTCTCCATAGATTCATTCTCTTCATTCTTTTCACCTGAAATGCCTTTGATTTTAAAGTAATATAGAAATTAAACATATTATTGTTCTACTGAGAACTGAGATCTTTGAAATATTCTGTGTTAGTTATTCAGCATCTCCTGTTTCTCCCTATTTAATGCTTACACTGCACAGGTTTATTTATTTAAAATTTTATTTAAAAATACTTTAATTTCAAGACAATCATTAGCAATTAACTAACCATTTAGTGACATGTTTGACCTAACTACCTGGAACATACACTGTTGTCATCATAACAATATTCTAAACTTTTGAAGTATTAACTAATCATTTTTAAACTATTTATAATTTAACTTTAATAAGAGGTATGACCAAGGTACAGATAAAACATTTGTTCATCTAGATTTTGACTCATATTATCTTAATTTAGTATATGCCAAATGAAATACTCTAACAGTATGTCTCTTCGGAATTTATTTTGGAGGAGAAGCAATTTAAGTCTTGAGCACATTACCTGCAAAATGATTGAAACAAGAATATGGAAAATACTTCTTAGGTACAAAAGCATGCTAAAATAAAAACTTTTCTGTTGGTTGAAAATAGGAAGTATGAGGTCTTTACTGTGATCCTCAACTTGATATATACCAGAGATATTTATGTCTCAGTTTTGTGTCAAGGTCTGCACTGGGAGAACACTCTTTTTTTTCCACAAAAAAGCAGATAGAAAAAATTTATTTGATTTTATTTTTAATCAGGGAAGTAATAGTCCCTCTAAGGACAGTACATCCTAAGAAAATTTTCCATGAGCTGTTGCATAACCTGTATATTGAAGAAACCCTTCTTTGCTCTGACTGACGCTCTGAGCTGCAAATGAATAGTTTACAGAGGAATAACCATCCACAGCAACATGATGTTGGTGCAGATTGTCAGGACAAAGAGCAAGGCTCACTGGCAGTTCCCAGCCTCTTGTTCCCCTGTCAGCAGAGGCACAGCACACACAGCTCTTTTCAAACAGTCTTCATGGAAGCACCTTTAGCAGTGTCACTGATCCCTTCTGTTCCCCATCTCCTTTACCACCTCCAAAATAACACAAAAAAGCAATAGTTTGTTGAAATAGAAAGCCCTGGCAAATCTGTGCTACACTGAGATTTGATCCCTTATATACACAAGTGTCAGAAATACAGTGCAGTCCAATTAAGAGAGAGCAGTACTATTGCCTTGGCATCCCTGTTAGCAACAGGCATTGCTAACATGTAAATCTAAATCCTGGCAGGGAGTGTGTGTGCAGATCAACTCACATGGCCAGTGCTAGCTCACCCCAGAGCTAACAAAACTTCTGCAAAAAGAGTATAAACTATAATGTTCCAAAAGTGCAAAGATGGTGACACTCATAGAGCCACTGCTTTCAATAATGCCGTACTTCCCAGAGTGACAAATCAACGACTCTGAGAATAACAGCTTTTAACTGCCCCTATGTCAGCGTGACTTTTTTCTCCATGAATTAGAAAAGAGACAGAAAGGCAAACACATTTTTGCCTCATATTTCTTGATACTATTGTTTTTGAAAAGATAAACTGAAAAATGTGGATTGATTGTTGTTCTTGTCAATAAACACTTCTTTTAGAATACCACTTTGAGGTTAGAAAAACTCAAATGCAGATAAGTCTTCAAACAAATAGGCAAGCCTATTTGCATATGGTCTTCCACTTTTTCAGCATAGGATAAAAAAATCATTCACTTGAAAAAACAAAACAGGCTTTAAAATTTTTGTTAGGTCTCAGTAGCTTGTAACATGGCTTTAGAAGAAAGGAGATAATGTTTCATATATTTTTCTCATTTGAATGCTACTAATTTAATTCTACAATTTTTGAATCAAAAGTAAAATAAATAGAAATATGATAAAACCACATAACACTTTTCAAAGCATACCCAATTAATCCTTACAATACTCCTGATGGATAGGACTTTTATCAGTGCTTTTCAGATGGTGAGATTGTGGCAACAAAGGCAACCTTAAGCTAGAGTTACCTAATATGTAAAGTACTTGAGTTCTGCAACCATAACAACATAATGAGCTTTTCTTTGTGTAAATTAATTTTTAAAAACTCTGAAGTTTTTTTTACTGGGAACAAACTCAGAAATTATATCACAAGACACTCTGCTACATCCACAGAGGATTGTGGGGCTGGGAGTTCTCTGCCCATCTCAGTTTTCACACAGAGAAGCGGCTACCAGGGTAAGCAGCCATCATCATCTGCATGGAGCAGTTATTTAAAGGAGGATAAGCCACATGAAACCTGGCTTCCAGTGAAGGGCTCAGAATCTGGCCCCTGCTTAGACACCAATCTGCTGTTGCCAGGACCAGTTGTGTACACCTTGTGCTCTGTCTTTGTAAAACCCCTGAGACTTCACCCCATCCTCTTTGCTTCTCCAGTCTCATCTTCTACCCTTCATCTCAATCTTCTTGCCTAATAAATCCTAATCTGTCCTTTCCAAATAAACCTCTTGATGCCAGATACCTGAGCAGCTTCAACAACTCAAGGCCTTTTGTTTCTCTGTTTGTATTTAACACACTGATGATTCCATTTGAGATTCTCTCTCTGTGCTCAGACTCCCATCAGTATTCTAAGCCCAAAAATCTTGTCCCACAGGGAGCAAAGTCAGGTTCCATAATTAGCCAGAGCAGCTCATGGTTACAATAACTCACATTATTTGTCATTAGTAGTGTCTGATTCTCTTTCACCACTAGTTCTTTCATCCACCTGGACAGTTTCCATCACATTGCCAGCCTCAGCTCACTCAACTTCCTCATTCAACTCCATCTCATAATGTCACTTTCCCTTTGTCCCCTGTTTTAACTGCTCCTGTCAACCCTCACCAGGCTCCAGCCCCAACACTTTTTCCCTCTTTTCTACACTGAGATCAGAATTTAGCAACTAAAATACTTTGATTGTATAAGCAGGTGCATCCAGTGTCACACTCTTGGTATAAATGACACCACTATATTGTCAAGACCAAACACCAAAAAAAGCTTTTTTTTTTTTTTTAGGAATGGTAAATATACTTAAGGATCAAACTACCCTTACAGGATAAAATTTTCCTCATTCTTGAAAATGGCTGCAATTATCTTTGAAAGAGTTCAACAGATGGAAGACATAGAGAACAGTAAATGTAATCCCTGTGGGCTGAAGGTCATGAAGTTATCATCGAACAGCACACCTAGTATTGTAATGGGAAATGTCAGGTAATCTTAATGAGTGATGATTTTACCAACTGCCTGGATGACACACATTGTTCTGACAGAACACTGGATATTTTATTAGCTTTAATTACTTTTAAGTAACTCTCTAGTTTTTAACCCAGCTTTTAATTTTATGGCAAATATCCTGGAAGCCCGGACAGCTAAACACTACTTTGGCATGTCACAGTGGGCTAAATTTTCCCTTAATTTTGCAGTAAGGCTGCTGACTCAGTGTGCTTAGCAATAGTGGAAACAGTAATTCTGCAAATGATGGATGTGAGTTTTCACTTCAGTTTTGGTTTCCATTGCACATTCTTTCTCCCGTCTCCAGTTGCTAAGGATTGTGTTGGGATTACTACTAAATAAACTACACAAAATAAAGCCTGTTCAAGACTAGTGAGGCTCAAACAAAAAGAAAATATACCCACATATTTAATATTTTCATAGCCCTACATAATTTCCTAAGTTTGAAATCCAAATGAAGCTACACAGTAGTCCTTTGCATTGGCTGTTCATCATATCTAAAGTACTGAATATTTATAGTCCTGTAAAAGGACTTCTTTTAATATTGTAAGATGTGCTCTTAGAGCTGTAAGCTCAGCATGGAGGCAATGTAAGGCAAGATCAGGAGAACTTCTGTGCCCAAAAGCTGATCTAAGAACAGATATTACCTTCCCCAGAAAGCCTTTTTTCTCTTACAATGGAATGAAAAAAAGCCAAATTTTCAGTCAAGTCAGTAGAGTTTAAGTATTCACAATAAGAAAAGCAAAGCATTTGCCACAGCCTCTGGATTTGTACATAGTAATGTTAGATGCTGTTTGCATGTAGTATCATGCCTTCTTACCTCAAAACTGTTTTGAATAAAGTTCTATGAAATTTCCAGTCCTTATGTTGTGAGAGCATTAACAAAAAATTAACATCCACTTGAAATTTCAACTTGTTGTACCAGACCTGTAGCTTGAAACCTGAAAAATGGGTGCTAGGATCTTATAGCCTCTTTAGGAGAATACTTAAAATATAACATAGCAATATTTTATTTAAGGAGAATAGTTCTCTGATGACCTTTCAACACTTACATATCTGTTTATATTTATATTTGTCACATAATATCTCTCCATGGGTATTTTTTCACCTCTCAGGCTATTCACAGTATTCCTTAAAATGATGCATCCATTAACAGTCTCATAACCTAGTGTCTAAAACCATCAGTACAGACAGATTTAAAAAATAATTGCACCTTTAGACAGATTCCTTCCTCTTTAAGTTTAGTTGTCCTCAAAAACAGCATTGCAGGAAACGGCACTAGATTTATGGATGAGGTCTACTTACAGCCAGCAGAAAGACTCCTGAAATTTTATCCAGGAGTACTTAATGCAAATTTGAGCAAACCAGCTAAAATAAAACATGAAGTAAAGTTCAAATAATACCACAGAACTCATGCCAGATATTCCTTAGACTGGGAAATGTTTTGATAATTCAGGAGTGGACTTAGCAGTGAAATCAAGAGGGACATAATTACTGTTCTTGGGTTTGCACACTTTCTCCGCTCATAAGGAGCAGCTGGGGGACTGCTAAGTTGTTTTCCACTGTCTGTTATCAGATCTAGACTATGTTTTTCTCTGCCATGCTCTCTGCATTATTTTCTTCATTCTACTTACTTAAATCAAGTATGTAAAAGATGAGAAAGCCCATTCTTGTGTGACATACTACTCAATTTGTAGCTCAGTTGGAGCTGGCTATTCCAGCCAAGCTGAACACTCATACTTTAGCTGTGAGTCTATCATCTCATCATTACATGGAGAGCATATCAGTCTCAGAGGAAAATTTTCTGGCCCAAAACCCTGAGATTACATGAAAAAGTGCTCCTAGCCTGCACAGGCAACTGTAATGAACATGTCACTGCCAGAAGTCTAGGTATTAATGATGATTTTGCTTTGAAGTCCAGTATAATTTTTTTTTTTCATACTTCTGATAAAGAACTATAAATAGAATTTTTTAGATGGTGGTGAAATATTGATAGAGTCTAATTGAGTTAAATCGAGTGTAACACAGAGTCCAGTTAGGCATCTAAACTGCCTGGAATGCCAATAGTGATGTGGAAACTTAAAGAGTGCCTATCAAAACATTAAGTCAGCTGCCAGCACTTCAAGGATTTCCAAACTGTCCTCCTGACAGAGAGCATAGAGCCAAGAAAAGAAAGCCATGCTTCAGTTTCAGATTAGAACAGCAGTAGGTTCCTTTTGCTTACAGATTATTAACACTGAAATGAACTGTCACCATCAGCGTGGTCACCAGGCATCAAAAATTATATCAGTCAGTGTTCAACAAGAAATGAAAGCATGAGACTGACATGGAAAAAGAAGATCAAAATAAAAAGGTGCTATCGTGTAGAAGAAAGATAAATGAACCCCAGACTTCTGCATTTCTGATAGAATGACACATGATCTATAAACTGGAATGGGTACATTAACCTTAAGTAAAAGGTTGGTGTTTTCACATTGCAGCATTTGAGTCTTGTTTTTTCACTACTGCCACATCACCTGCAGTACAGAAAACATCCTTTGGGAAGAGATATTGTATGATTGTTGCAAGGAGCTGTTGGAGAACCACTTTTGTTGGACCAATACCTAAACAGAGGGCTCACTGTCAGCTTTTCAGTTAATTTTCCACTATGGTAGCAGAAGTGCAACATGAGCTTTCAGAGGTCACCAATGCTGCTGGTTGAGCAAGGACACATGGATGAGCTACTCCTACAGTTTAGTTAACTGTGATGCACAGTTCCTGGGGAAAGAGAAACTATGTTCTACTAAAGGACTGTGTTTCTCTGCCCAAATGGAAAGGGATAGCATTTATCTTTTCCTGTGGCCCTCAAGATAAACTTTCTGTTCTTTAGTGAGGCTATAGATAGTTGATTTTTGAATGTGTTCTCCCTGCTGTAGGGGTTTTTTTTCCCATCAGGAATAAAAGAATATTAAAAAGCATAACTCAATGGAGCAATTCCATTTGAGGTGGACTAATGGCAGAAAGCATCCTTGCAAGTTAATTTTCTCTATAGCTCCTGGTGTTTTTTTTCTTAGGTTGCAGTTATCACCATTCATAAACTATTTCATAAGTTATACTGATCATGCTCTTTATTTCTCTAGAGAATTTTATTATATGGAATAATTTTGTTATCTAGGTATTCAACCACTACTAACTGAAAGTTGTCTCAATATCCAAGACAGATGCACAGTGCAGGACTGCACAGTGAACCATAGTGTGTGCACAGCAGTGATTTCCCCAATGCAAATTTAAATCACATGTCCAACAATGACTGGCACCACATTACAAGCAGCTACAGACATGTAAGAGGCAGGACTGGGCCTGGCTAAAAATAGGAATTGTGCCAATGCCTTTGAGTTTTGGCAAAACTCCTGTGGGTGACAGTGTATTTCATAAAGTACACGTGACATTTCCTATGGAGAAAGCAGTACAAATCCAGACAAAGGTGTCATGCAAAGAATGGAAGGGTCTTCACCCCCATTTTCTGCCTTGCAGAGGAAGACAACAGGAGAAAGGGCAGGTAGAACTGTTCTCCTCCCTGTTGTACCAGCACAGGGAAGAGACTTGTTAGGGCTCAGGTCTCACACAGAATTTCTTCCTCTCAGGATAGGCAGGAAACAAAGGCAGATTTTTACTCTGATCTAAAGAACAGCACAACAAGATCCTTGCCTTGGACCTTACAATAAGTTATTGACTGAGGGTTTGATTTTTAGTTGTCAACCTTGAGAATCTCCATCTCCTCTATTTGTACCTCCCCACCCACTCCCAACCCCTATTTTCCTTTAAAGGAAAGGAAGTTTCCCTTGGAAGACTAAACCAACTCCTTCAGCCTCTGACATTGAGGATATGAAAGGATCCTCTCCTTCCCTCTGTCACCTCCACAGAGCTCTCAGACTAAGACCTCTCAGGACACAGGGCCACAGGCACAGGTTTGCTAAACCTGCTCTTTCCTAAGAGACTTTGTTTGGTACATGCCTGATCCCAAAAGTGATGCTCTGCATAATGAACTCCAGGGTCTAGGATGCCCCTGCTGGAATTAGAGTAGCTAAAATCTGAAGAAAATAAAGGTAAAACTTCAGGGGAAATGAAGGAGAGGTTTATGCCATGTTTATTCTCATCTTGATACACAAACCTCCTCAAAGCCAATCTGTTTTCAGAGGCCAACACCTTGCAGAAGATCATAGCTACTGATCATTTTTGCTGCTTTTTTATTGACAGGCAGTACTAATGGAGGAGTCTGAATATCTGACTTTTCTCCCAGAAGAGAAACAACTGTCTGCAAGAAAACCATGTTCTCTTTTGCCATCCCAAGAGTGATTTTGCCTGCAGGTAATAGTGCTGAATGAATCACTGTATTACTGAAACTGATGCATGATGACAAAGGCATAGCAGTACTTACTGTTAAACCAGAAATATGCAAAGCAAGAGAAATTCCTCTTTTGCAGTGTATTCCTCTCATTCAGAACAAGCCTTGCTATGCCTCAGGCAGCTCCACTTTTATGATCACAATCAAGCTTTTTTTCTCAGTACTTCTCATGCTTATGTGTACTGTGCTAAAGAAATTATCTCAGTTAGGCACGCCTAACTTTTTTTACCCCCCTTGCCAAAATGCCATTTTCCAGTGACTGTGATGGGCAACACTTGCAGCTGGGATAGATCAGCATTACTCCATTCAGTGCAGAAGGACTAGGGTACCAGAGCACCTACAGGGAAAATCTTTAAACTTACGAATCAAATGTTTAGGAAGCACACAAGGAAATGTGTGTGGGAGTACTGGAGCAATGCTTGTGCCAGCTTTGCAGATTTATTACTACAATATCATCATGGTCAACAAAATTAAACCTCCCACTATAGGTCTCTTCATCTAGTGTGGTACAACTGGTATCACTCCCACCACTGCCAGCCTATTTTTTTTAACACAAAACAGTTTTCCATACTCGTGCCAGATTTGGGATATTGGGATGCAACCACTGAAAAAGGTTCTATGGAAAACTATGGGGTACGATTTGGATTTTGAGTGATTCTTCCTATTTCTCTTCTGCTCCAGATTTTCTTTTAATATTACACATATTGGAGTGTGTGGCAGGAAGAATGGACCAAAGCACTTTATGTTAGATTCCAAATTAAATTCTTCTGCATTTAGAAACAGACAGCCTGGACATGAAGCATTTGAGGTCAATCCTGAATTAACTTCCCCAGTTTCAACTAATTAAAAATGTCTGTGTGTTCTACTTTGAAAAGGTAAAAAAAGTAAGACTGCTGGAGAGTCCATCCTTTTGCTTCCACCAGGTAAAATATGGTGGAAGTTATAGACCTTCTAAAAAAACCCTAAAAACACAAACCCCAGTTTTCTTGTCTGTTAGAGAGATATTTTCTGCATTCATTTAACGATTGGTTCTTTTTTTCAAAGGTAGGTTCGGATACTTTAAAGACATTTTACCCTGTGTTTTATACATTTGAATGTTAATTATTTTATTTCAAATCTGCATTAAAACTTAAATAGCCTGGTTTTGGAAAACAAAATTCTTTCTATGAATTCAATGCAGGGTATGTCTGCATTGTCTTTTTATGAACACTGTCTCAGATAAAACTTAGCTTTGACAGTTAAAAAAAAATCTTTTAAAACTAAATGGTATTAAAAAAACCTAAACAAATCTGACCTCCACACCCTCTCCAACTATTTAGTAGAAAGAGAATATTTTGCTACTGAAAAAGACTTGCTCTAATTTTTTTACAGAACTTGGCACACATCCTTTAACTTCACTACTGTGAGAGTTCTGTATTTTAAAAGACTAAGTAAATAAGAAGTGATGTTTGGGGCATGGCCTTTTGACTCCATAATCATCAAACCAAATTAGAATATGCCATTGGAAGAAACAAAGAAATGAACTTTGACTGGCCTTTGGAGGATGCACTTTCTGATTTGCTTTATTAATGGAGACAGTAAAACTGAAGCTTAATATGAAATACCACGAGTAATAAGCATGAAATATGTGTACTGCAGTGCAAATCTGTTCCCCAAATATTCTCATTTCAGGGGAGAATTCATTTGGCACAATGCCTGGGCTGCTGGCCACAGCCGGCTTGGCTGCCTTGTCCTGTGCCTAGCCTCTTCAGCAGCTGGTGCTGCTCTCAGGCACTGCATTCAGCTCCTGCTCTCACAGATTATTATAGGTCTAATTTTTTTTTATTAGAAAAATATGTTTCTAAATTTAGGACATCAAGCCAGTTGTTGAATCACAAATATGTTCCTGCTACCAAACATAAGCAGTCTGTGCATACACTTCTACATGTATTTTCTGTGGGCAGAGCTGCATTTTCTAATTGAGGAATATTTCTGAACTCATTGTGCAACTGATGATTGGAATTTAGAAGTAATTTATGGCTCTCTAAAATCTCCTAAATCTTACTAATTCAATAACCCAAACCAGAATTTGCCTCTCTTGAAAAATAAGGCTATGCTCAGGCACACTGGCTTTGCATTAAATTTCATTAAACTGGCCCAAATTCTGGGTGATAACAGGGTTTTACTCACCAGAAACATCATTCCCTGCCTGTGCTGTGGGCAGGAGGGTGTGTGCAATGAAGTCATTAGCTAAACACAGGAAAAGAAAGACACAGTCATATCTATGATAGAAACATCTGACAGGCAAGAAAATGCTTCACATTTAATATCTTCTTAGCATATGAAAGGAAGGGATAAGTAAACAGCTCTCTATCCCTGGCTTTCAAGGCCGGAGCAGGAAGAACAGAAGCCTTGACTCTAAAAGCTCCACCTTCAGACCTAAATAGAGAACTCTTACATCTACATTTCCACTGGCCTTTCCTTTTCTGCCTCCTTGACATAAAATGGATGTTAAAGACACCTGGAAGAACGCTGTTCCCAATGCTGTTCATTTTCATTCCACCTTTGGTAGGGTGGGGGATAAAGATTGCTTTAAAGTTCCTGTCCAAGAAACAACATAACATTCCATTTTTGAGCCTTCAGCTTTATCAACCTCTAGAACACAAAACTTACATTGACATAAATTTTACCTCACATTCAAGATCTTATTGCAGCTCAGGGTGCCTTAAAGTATATTCTGAAATCAGCAGCTTGAAATTCAACTACACATGCTCAGCGTAAAGAACCTGAAAAAATATAGCATTTTCTAATTTAATGATCTCTGTGTTGAGGTGAAAAATTAGCTGTTCACCTTGGGGTCTGACTGAAAATCCAAGGCATGAAATTATTTGGAATTGCATGCCTTGCACATTATTCCTTTCCATTGCATGTGGCAAATTTAATGTCAGTTGGTCTGGAGTGTGGAGGGAGGGGGGCTGCCCTGTGATCCTTGCCATCCTCTCCAGCTGCATCTGCTAATGACAGAACCCTATCCAGCACTGCTGAAACCAGGAATTTTGCCACTGACTTGAAAGGCAGCAGGATTTAAAATTACAATGCATACCACTTATTTTCTTCCCCTTGACAATATGGCCGGAGCATTCTGGGTAGGAAGCTAAGCTTCCCCATACTTGTACAAATTTGATCTCCTGACAATAATCCACATGCAGCTAAATGGTGCCCGCATAACTTTTTTTTTCTTTTTTTTTTTTTT